>VFFE01007090.1:335587-378026 GCA_008921705.1 Burhinus oedicnemus
ATCCACTTGCCAAACTTACAAACTTCAGCAAAACAGCATTCATCCCTAGGCAAATAATTTGTTAAAGCTTTTTTTTTTACCCATTTTATCCAGATTTTAAGTGGGAGCTTGTATATGGTCATTTGTGAAGATTTATCAGATTAATTTTGGTTTTTTCCAACCCTATCAGACCTTAATTTGGTATTGGAGTTAATTCTACTTACTTACTGGTTTCCATTTGATTGTGTGTGAATAAGCTGGCAGTGCTGAGGAACTGATATTTGCTTAAAGAAAAACTATCTGATTAAAGATTGAGGTTGTGTCTGCGTCTCTGATGCAGCTCACGCAGAAAAATACATTTCTCTGAAAATTGCCTAGACCAGCCAGAAATGCACCCATGCTTCAGGTGAGTTTCTACATGGATCTGAGCAAAGGCCTTAGCTTTTTAGCTTCCAAAGGAGTTCCAGCCATTTACAGGGGAAAATTCAGCATCTCCCAAATCATGCCTCATCAGCTCTACCCCAAGCAGTGAATGGCACTGTGGAAACAACACAGTTTTACCTCCTTGTTAGAAATTCAGCATCTCCAGATCCCTCAGACACAAACATCACAAGCACAAGTTGTTCCATGTGCTTGGTGCAAATCACAGACAAGCCCCTGAGGAATAAATACATACCAACCGCATACATGTTATTTCCTGGGTTTTTTTCAACGTTAATTCCAAACAAAACAGCTACGATGCGGAGATGCTGTTTATATCAGCTCCCCATCAAGTGACAAGATGTTTATAAGGGAGAGAGCAAGATTACGCAGCCTGGACGCCTGTGCCCACCCAAGCAGGACTGCCTGGCACAAGGAGCCCTGTGCCACCCAGCTGGGGACAGCAAGGACGGCCCCCATGGAGGAGTAGAGGAGAAACAAGTGCATCCCACCCTGAGGTACCTTTAGCAACAGCAATGCCAGGATGCAACACAACACAAGGATGCTCAGTAACTAATGCTACTTTTTGTTATCACCAGGAAATAGGGTGTCACCCTCCGTGTTGCAGCAGATCTGTGATGCCCTGGGGAGCAGCAGCCACCTCTGTGCACCATGACCCTCCCCAGGCTTTGCTGCCAGCAGCCTGCCAGCTCCTGCAGTCACTTACACACTCAGGAAAGAAAGTACATGTCCTATATTAAGGCCCAAGAGACCAGACAGGGACTATGAGGTGTGGGATGAAGTCAAAGGAATTAAGCCCAGAGAGGAAACCAACAAGCTGCATGATGTGAGAGATGGAGAGGGGAATGGGGATCCAAACTCAAATCCTTGAGCGAAATGTGGGGTTTTTCCTCCCTGTAATTCACAGCCCTTTTCAATTCAGGGAGTGGGCCAATTTTCACAGGTGAATTAAGCCTGTTCAATTTAGCATCGGCTCCAAAGGTTAAAAAGAAGCAGCATTTCTAGCAGATTACCTGGCAGAAAAGCATGGTGAGGGCTGATTAAGGACCTGGTGCCCCAAAGAAGAAGAAGCAGCAGCCCTGGCAAGGTTGGGTCATGATCCCCGTGGGGTGTTTGAGACTCCAGCATTGCTGCTCCTCTGGCTTTGTTCTCACCCTAGCTGCAAGCAACAGCTGCTTGTGGAAAGCTCTATTTATCATGGAAAAACCCACATGGGTAAGATAAAAATATATATTCTTATTCCTTTAATAGGGAACCCTAACAAGAACATACTCCCTGGGGACTGGGATATATGGTACATCAAAATAGACCTTCATATTTCCAGTGTTCTCCTCTCCTTCTTAGCATAACACACAATATTTCTTTTTACCACTGGTGCACAATGACCACAGGTTTCCAATGAACTGGCTACAGCAAAGTCTCAGGTCTTCTCCCCTGTGTATCTTCCTGACTAATGTAACATTCATGGGTATAAATAATTCCCTATAATTCCTCTTTGGCTCATCTGCCGTTACATCATCCTGCCCATGTGGGCAGTGAGTATTTCTGGCTTCTCCCTGACTCCAGCTCTTTTCAAGCTACCTCGCTTCTCTCCCTGGTAATTAGTAGCAGTTGTTTCCATAACAAAATGGGAAATTTCATTGAACTGTTGAAATTCAGTCCATTTCAAATGGCTTTTTATGCAGCATGGGACTTTGAAGTTGCCACAGGATATAGAATGGTTAGAGTTGGAAGGGACCTTAAAGATCATCTAGTTCCAACCCCCCTGCCCTGGGTAGGGACACCTCGCACTAGACCAGGTTTCTCAAAGCCCCATCCACACCTGGCCTTGAACACTTCCAGGGATGAGACATCCACAGCTTCTCTGAGAAACTTGTTCAAGCATCTCACCACCCTCAGAGTAAAGAATTTCTTCCTAATAACTAATCTAAATCTACCCTCTTTCAGTTTAAAACCATTACCCCTCGTCCTATCACTACACTCCCTGATGGAGGTCAAGACTTTGAAAGATTTTTTTGATCCCCTTTTGCAAGGCATCACCTGGAAGTATCTAATGCAAGAAAACAGGAGCAACACAAAACAATGGCTGGCGAGGTCTGCGCTGGCCAAAACGCATCTCACACATGTTCCCCAAGTTATCTTTTATTCTGAAAAAGAGCTCAGTTAACATCTTTCCTAGAAGTTGAGCATCACAGTTCACATTACAGTTTACTGACCTACAAGCTGTGCATTGTGTTAGAGGGGAAAATATTCACATTATTTACATATTTGAGAGTAGTTTGTTCCTAGTCATTGCAGACACTGGAAAGCCCTTCCAGCAGAATGGCTTTCTGCAGGATGCAGTTAGTCAGGGCTCCAAGTTTCTTCATTCGAGTTACAATCTCTCCTAAAGGCCATACAAATGCAGATTAAGAGTATATACACTCAGATAATACATGCAGCCCTGGTGTAGGTTTGCTTTTACTGTTTCTTCTGGGGTTAGCCTGTTGCTGTGATTTATTAGCAGTGTTATCCTCAGTTGGAAATGTTGCAGCAAAACAGGCAACCTTTTAAGAAATCACTGATTTATCAAAAGCAAAATGTTTTCTAGCATACACAGAAATTTTAAAAAGAGCTTTGATTTGGGAGGGAAAAGAAAAGATGCACAGAGTGATGCATTTCAGTAACTCCAATAATAATATATATTAATAAATAATAACATTAATAAAAATAACTCCTAATAAACCCCTCTAGGCAAAGCTTTTATTTCACCTTTGATTTTAAATGGTTAACACTTAAGAAGAGGGAAGAAAGGAAGGAAACCACTTTTCAATTAGTCTTAAACCATTTCTCCTCCCAGGAAGGGCTTCTCCTCCAGTCGCATGGGAGATGCTGAAATTTTTGGTTTAATTCTTAAGGCTTTTCCTGCTATTGCTTTTCAAAATTGTAGGAACCAAGACCAAAAGACTCCAACTTGTGCCAAGCTCCATAAGACAGCTCTTTCCCCTGCAGCAGCTATACTGATCAGCATTCATTGCCCTTCACATAAGCTAGGGAGGCAAACCCCACTATCTTACAGATAAAAAGCTAAGACAGAGCAGAGCAATTACCTGTAATTATACAGCTGGTGGCAGAGACATCCCCAGCACTACGTTAGGGAACACACTAATATCAACCCCACCGACCTGTGCTGGGGCACAAACCTCCCTCCCTGATGCCAGTTAGGGGATGTGTCCTTGATTGCAATTAAGCCCTGTTTGCACCCAGGTTGTTGGGATGCTTGTAGCATTACCAAGGCTTTCCCAAGCCCTCTCCTAATGCAGCCTGCCTTGAACTCACTATCACAACTTCATCCTTGAGGATGAGAGGGGGATTTTGCAACCCTGTGTTTTAATTTCTTTGCCAGTGCTGTGAGATGTGAGCAGCAGAGCCGGGTGGCTCTTCTTTTGCCTTAATTCCCACCCTGACTTGCCCAGCTTGCTTTCTCCCCACCCTCTCTGCATGCTTCTAGAGATGCTCCTGCCCTTTGCCCCTGGCTGTGTCAAAGTAGAGGGTGGTATTGAATGTGGCACAAATACATCAGCAGACATTTGTGTAGAGGCAGGCAGACAAACAGAAAGTGTAGGAGAAAACCAGAACCAAGAAAAGCTTCAGAAAATATTTCCTGGCCCACTTCCTAACCAGGGTGCTCATGGTGGGGGAAGTATTTGGATGAAAGCAACAGCAAATCCTTTGGAACTAATGAAAACCATCTATTGCAAGCAAAATGAAAATGCAATCTGCAACCCTGCCCTTTTTCTAGCAGAGCAGCTCTTTGCCTTGCTTTGGAAACAGGAGAAAGGGCTCGTTCTTTGAAATAGGGATGTGAGGGTCACGGCCGGACCCCATGCCTCCAGTCTGTTGTGCTCAGGCTGGTGATGGAAAACTAACGGAGCAACTCTTGGTTTTGGTGGTACCCGCTAATTTCAGAGTAAGCAGCTGCTCCATCTTGCAAAAGCAGGTTTTATTTGAGGGAAAGAAGGTGGCCTTGGGCTTCGTGGATGCCCCAGGAGTCCCTGGAGCAAAAGCCAGCAGATGGTGCTCAAGGATGGAGCCAAGACAGGACGTTCCTGGTGTCCCCACCCATACATGACCTGGAGCCAGCTGTTCTGTGCTTGTGTGAAACACACAGGGGAAACCCACAGAACATTTCTTAAACTGGGGGTAGAAATTGCCCAGCTGACGTGCATCCACATGCAAAAGAGAAATGCAAAATTTCACCACTCTCTGCCTGTTTCAATGAATTTTTTTAAGGGCCCCAAGCTGAGACCCGTATTCTGGGGACAAGAGGATGTCAAGGTCCCCTTTGCATTCGGGTGAGGAAGGAGCACACAGAGTTTTTTGTATTGTGGGTGGAAAGAGAATTCCTCAAAATCCTCTTCCTGACTCATAGCTTTAATCACGTCTAGTGATTAACACACCAGGGAGGAAATCTTGCTAAATTTAGTCCCAGCTGTCTCTAGAAATTACCAGTGCAATGTGACTCAGTCTTTTACTAATTATCAGAGAGGGTTTGTTTGGTGTCTGGGGATGGAAAGAAGTCTGTCCCTGCAGATGTCACCCCTTCCTCAGGGGTTTTGCTCACACCCGGAACATTGCAGCAGCTGGAGTGGAGACCTGCCCAGGTTCCCCATTGCTGTTGTGGTGGATGGAGACTGCTTTGCAGGGGGTCACAAACACAAAGATAGGAGGAGAAAAAAAAAAAAAACAAAAAAAACTTAACCCCACCCCAGAACACCCTCAGCATCCTGACTGACTGCTCTCCCCCTCTGCATCAGCCAGAAAGCCCCTTTTTGGAAAGGAAAACCTTTCAGATTGGTTAATACAGTCATAAAGGCAGTCAGAAGGGAATGTAAGACCTCTCGTAGTCTCATTTAATTATTGGAGCACTTGGTAAAAGTCACTTCAGTATTAAAACCATATTAAGACAAATTCTGCATTGCAAAAAGAATGAATTCTAACCTCCAAGTTAAATATATTCTTATTTGAGCTGCGATAGTCATACAGTGCAGGTCATATGCTTTTTGACAATATTGGTACATTATTTGTCTCCAATCCTCTATCTTGGTTGTTTTTCACCGCTGTTCTAGATGCTGAGTGCATCGTACATGTGACAGCAGGGCTGAGATGTGCAGGAGAGGTGATAGCCTGAAAGCCCAAAGGCCAGAGAAGGTGCAGGCCAGCATGTTGCCTGCGCCTGCCTGTTCAGTAGGAGGCTGGCAACAGGGTGAGAGCACCCATGGCCATGTGCTGCTTCTTTATGGGGTTGTCCTGGTGCCGCTGCAGAATCTCAGTTGGGCTCTTCCCCTCACAACTGAATTTAGAAGGAAAATAATTTGGTTTGGACACTTCTGCCAGCGAAGTGCACCTCCATTATGTGTGTTTTATCCTATAGCAGCTGTCCCTCACCCATCTTGGCCACTGTTATGTGTTTGTCATTGCTTTCCAGTGGACTCCATTTCCTCTATCCCCTGTTCAGCTGCCCACCAACACCCAGTGAGGAGCTGCAGCTCCCTTTGCCAGGCACATTTATTCGCTGGGAACACCCTGCCTTTGAGCTCCAGCTTGCCAGATTTGAGGGGGGACATCACACCTTGCTTGCTTTTGGGCATGCAGCTGGGGATGTTTGCGCTGGATCCCTCTGCGAGGCCGGTGCTCAGTCCCTGCAAACGCCAAGCCAAGCACCATTTCTAAAATGAGCTATTGCATCAGTTCAAGGGCTCAGCACTTTCCTGAAGCATTCCAGCTATTTCTTTATGTGGCTAGTCTTTCAAACAGCACAAAACCTAGAGCAAACATAATAAATCCCCATTTGAAATGAAGAGAATTTGAATATTTGATTCCAGGGACACCATCTCAGTTCCAGCCTTATATGGAACCAAACAAGGGCAAGAGATAAGAATTAATGTTTCCTTACCATCATTTCTTGCAAAACACAACCCAGTCCAGACTGAAATGCTTAACTTTGGCCAGTCACATGCTGTCATTCAAGGCAGAGGAATAAAATCAGCCCCCCAAATCTGCCTAATAGGCTCTGCCTAATAAAAGGTTAGAAGTATTTTTTCACAGCACATAGGTTTTGGAAAAAAAAAAAAAAATCACCAGTCAGCAACTTTCAAACTTGTACTTGAAACTTTCCACTAGGTTATGCATATTTTAAGATATCTATCCTTATGCTAAGGAGTTAACTTTTATCTGTAACTTTTATTTATAACTTTTATTTATAAGTTATGCTATAACATAATTCCCCCACTTCTTCCTCCCCATCTAAGCAGGTAAAAAAACCCTGTTTCATGTAAATAAAATGAAACCCTGTTTCATGTAAATCTCCTGCAGTAAGAGGAGACTCCTTCCCACTGTGCTGATGCTTGTAACTGTTCAGGGGGAGAGGTTGAGCTTTCTGCAGCCTCAAGCATCTCCAAACAGTCCTTTGCCAGAGCCCTGCGTAACTTGGTATGGTCCTTGGCACGTCCTGGCTCCTGCAAACATCTCAGCCCAGCCTTTCCTGACCAAAAGGCATAGTTAAATCAGCTCCTGCGACCCTGCAGGGCTTTTACATTTATATATATTTTTCTTTTTGCCGATAAGAGGGAGAAGCCCTTTGGAGACAGCAGGGCCAGCACGGGAAGGCGAAGCCACACATTGCGGAGGCGTCCCCCAGAGCTGGGGGGGGTGCGGGGGGACCGCATGCAATGAGCAGCTCTGACCTCAGCCCCGGGAACGCCAGCACCAACCATCTGGATCCCATTTGCGACGCCGGATCGCCCGGCCCCTCAGCACTCCTGCGCCAGCCGCCTCTGCCGGCCTCGCTCAGACCCGCGGCAGCCGTCTTGCAGGGACCAGCACACCCCCGTTTCCCTCGCCCTGCCGGTGCTTGCACCCCACCGAGCAAGGCGAGCAGGGACCGGGAAGGCTGAGCAGGGCCAGCACACCATGAAGCAAGGGTGAGAGGTGCTTCGGAGTGGAAAATCCTGGAATAAGCAGCTTTTTTGGGGGTTTGCTCAGGGGTAAGTGTTGCTTTCCACACGGGATCCCTTAGCCTGGTCTCAGCAGCTTCTGTGCTATATTTTCCCTCCTCAGCAGGGTGTTAGTCTTCGGGGAGTTTTCAAGGAATTTTGGACAAAACCCATCCCATGCGCAGAGCAGCGTCCTCAGAGGAAAGCTACTCCCAGACTTGCATTGTGCTTGGAAAAGCAGAGCGATGCAGCCGGCTTGCTCACACCAGGAGCCTCCTCCCTGAGCCAATGCACCACAGGTGCACGGGGATGCTTTTGGCCCCACCAGTGCGAAAGAATTAAATTAATTCAAAAGCACTAAGCAGAGTACTTCCCCTGTTGCTGCAGGATGGCATTTGCCTTTGAAATCACTGCAGCAGCAGCTTGGTGGGATGGGACCAGGATGCCCTGGGAAGCAGTGGAGTGGGTACCCTGAGGAGGGCATGTAGTGGTTTGGGGAGCTGCTTGGGCACAAGGAGGTGGGTGCATGAATAGGGCCCTGCAAGGAGTCAGACTAAGGGGATGACTCACTGCCCCTCTCCTGCTCCTGAGGCATGCTCCCAGGGCTGAGGGTTGTTTGATAGCAACCCTCAGCCCTCCTGCCTCCAAGGCAAGGTAGTATGAACTGGCCAGGGGTGCTTCCCAGCCTGTCCACCCCACGCAGGTCCCACTGCCAGGAACGTCCCTGCTGCTCCAGGGTGGGCTAGCACTGTTGTGGCTCCAGGGACAATCCTCATCTTCTCATGCTCATCTGCAAAGAGGGAAATGGGCCAAACATCATATCTTTTTCCCCAAGGGATCTCCAGCCTTTCATGGAGCCACCTCCCCTCCCCACAGCCCCTATCCCTGCTCCCTTCTGCCTTTCCCAACCCTTTTCCTCCATAGCCTCAGTTGCCCTCAGCTCCCCAGGGCTTCGTACACAGCGATGCTCTTGCCGAGCGGGTGGCTATGACTAATCATGGAGACACCCCGCCACTGACCCTCTGGGGTCAGCAAAGCCTTCCCTTCCCAACTGGAGCCTAGGGCAAGAAAAGGTTGCTGCCAAATTGGTTTCCTGACCAGGCACAGGGGCCAAAACTGTCTGGAGTGGAGGTGGCCAAAGCCAGTCTGGTTCTAGCGGGTGCGATGGGAAAATCTCAGCTCATTTCTGGTTGCTGTGATGATTCATATATGCTCTCAGGGGAGGAATGCTGCATTTTTCAAACTTCTGGCTTTACCCCACTACTTACTGGGTTTTTTTTTAAAAAAATAAATCAGTATTTATGGTTGGATAATTACTGTGCTTATAAAGTGCTGTTTCTGGGGCACAACCGCTCAGTTCAGGAGCTTTGTGGAAGCCAGAGCAGTATCTTCAGCTGGAGGCTGTTTCAGGGAGCTGGGGAACTTCTCCAAGGTCACATAGGAATATGGTGGCAAAGCAGAAACACAACCATGTTTAGTGGATGAGGGAAAGGCTGTAGATGTTGTCTACCTAGACTTTAATAAAGCCTTTGACACTGCATCTGCTCTTGGCTTTGATGGGCATACACTTCACTGGGTAAAAAAAAAACTGGCTGAATGGCTGGGCCCAAAGAGTTGTGGTGAACAGAATTAAATCCAGTTGCTGGGCAGCCACAAGTGGTGTTCCCCAGCGCTCCATATTGGGGTCTGTTCTCTTTAATATTTTTGTCAACAATCTGGGTGAGGGGATTGAGTACGTTTGCAGGTGACACCAAGCTGGGCAGGAGTGTTAATCTCCTTGGGGTAGAAAGGCTCTACAGAGGAATTGAGACAGGCTGGATTGATGGGCTGAGGCCAGTTGTATGAGGTTCAACAAGGCCAAGCGCCAGGTCCTGCACTTGGGTCACAACAACCTCATGTAACACTAGAGGCTTGGGGAAGAATGGCTGGAATGCTGCCTGGCGGAAGAGAACCTGGGGGTATTGGTCAACAGCCAGCTGAATATGAGCCAGCAGTGTGGCCAAGAAGGCCAACAGCATCCTGGCTTGTATCAGAAACAGGCCAGCAGGACCAGGGAAGTGATCGTCCCTCTGTACTCAGCACTGGTGAGGCCACACCTCAAGTACTGTGTTCAGTCTTGGGCCCCTCACTACAAGAAAGACATTGAGGTGCTGGAGTGCGTTCAGAGAAGGGCCATGAAGCCAGGGAAGGGCCTAGAGAACAAGCCTTCTGAGGAGCAGCTGAGGGAACTGGGGTTGTTTAGCCTGGAGAAAAGGAGGCTGAGGGGAGACATTATTGCTCTCTACAACTACCTGAAAGGAGGTTGTAGAGAGGTGGGGGTCAATCTCTTCTCCCAAGTAAGAAGAGATAGAACAAGAGGAAATGGCCTCAAGTTGTGCCAGGGGAGGTTTTGATTGGCTATTAGGAAAAAATTATTCACTGAGAGGGTTGTCAAGCATTGGAACAGGCTACTCAGGGAAGTGGTTGAGTCACCGTCCCTGGACATATTGAAAAGACATGCAGATGTGGTGTTGAGGGACACAGTTTAGTGGTAGACTTGGTTGTGCTAGGTTAACGATTGGACTTTTAAGATCATAAAGGTCTCTGCCAACCAAAATGATTCTATGCATCTCCCTGGTGCCATCCCTTAACTTAGTAGTACCAGAGATAGAGACACAGTTCCCAGAGCTCAGGAAAATGGCCTTTCCATCCCCAACTTTATACCCTCTTGCCACCCTGGTCTCTGCAGAGACGTTGACCATGACCAGCAGTGTGATGGCATTTCTAAGACAGGAGCACAGCTGCACACTTGCTCCTGCCACCCCTTGTCATTCATTCCCTTTCCATTTTTTAATCACTCTACCCAGTTCCCTTCCTGGTTTTCAAACATCTTTGTGATTTTCGATTCAAATGCATTAATTTTCCCTGATTTCAGGGTGAGCTAAACCAGCCTCCACTATATTCCCACATGTCAAGGAGAAAAAAAATGTTCCTCTCCTAACTTTTGCTACGTGCTTGTATGGGAACAGAAGGGAAGGGAACAGGAGGGAAGGGAACATCTTATTCCTTCCATCAGTGCAAACTCTGGTAACTGCACAGTCTTGCCAGCCTTGGACTCTATTTTCCCAGCCTGGATGCATTTGATTTGCAGCAAAGGGAGGAACCTGCCACATGTTGGGTGTGCACAGCAGTGGGGCTGGCTGCGGGTGGCATTGCATGCGTGCTCTCCACGGTGAATCACAGCCAGCCTTGCCGCTCCGCATGCCCATCACTTTTTCCACCTTTTAAAGTGATCTGTGTTCCACATTAAGGAGCCGATTATGTTTGGGTGGAGAGGCACTGGGAGGCTTAGGTTACTATACATAAAGAGTCATTGATCTTTGAGGGAGTTTCTTTTTTTTTTTTTTTTAGCAAATACTCCATTTCCTCTTATTACCTGCATTATTTTAGTGAAGAAAACAACCAGAATTTAAGCCAACAGCTTGCTTATAAGAACAGAAATGAATGTGATTCATATTAAATGCTAGCACCCAGGGAACTTACCCAGGTAGGATATAAATGCAACATAACTCTGTCACTTTGCTGAATGCTGGTTTTCAAAAAAACCCAGAGTTCAAGTGATTTGCAAAAGCAGGAAGATTTCCCACCCTTTTAGGCTTATTTGCTTTTAATGCTCAGGTCTACCTTTGTAGGAAGAAATGTTTTCAGGATCAGCCCTCAACCCAACACCCCTCACCTTCCCAGTGCCATCAATGCCAGATGGCAGCAACATTAATGGAAATCCTTAAAAAGAGCTGGTGCAAATTGAAATGGCGCCACTCAACTCCTTGGAGCTGTGAATAAATTCAGAATCCATCCCATACAGCTCATCCCAAGTCTCTATAAACAGCCTTGCTTCTCTGGAGGCTGTGTGGCCAGGTGATATTTGGTGCCATATGATGAAGTAGTGGCCAGGTGCCTAGAGGCTTAGGAGGTTTATGTCCCTTTTCAAAGGTGACTGAGCTATTTCACAGGGTGTCCAAATCACTGCTTGGAGTGTTTTTTGGCTAATGTTTTCCCCAGCTCAGAGCTCTTAACAGTTCAGAGAAACTTAAGGTGGGATTCATCCAGCCAAGAGAGGAGCATGCATGACCTCCAGAGGGCAATCTGTGCTATCATGGCTCCACATCAGGATTTCAGGAGCTGTTCCTCCTCTCTGCTTACTCCATCCTACTGTCAGTGCTGCAAATACTTTTTCTGGGTGGCCAGCGTCCACTTTCAAGCTACTGGCAAGGCTTACAGCAGCCTCATGGCTTCACTGCTGCCTCCCAGGGACATGTATATAGCAGAGAACAGCCAAGTCAAGAGTATTTCTGGCTGAGCATTTTGCTTGGGAAACAGGGTGGTGATGAGGCATGGGGAGATACCCACAAAGCAAACACAGATAAAGGCAGAGGCCTATTGGTTGTTACCCAAACATCCCCATGGAGCAAACTTTTAGAGGGCTCCAAGGATGCTCACAACATCTCACCTCCAGAGCAGTGGTTTTCCCTCCCTCTGGTCCTGCCTGTTTCCCTTGCAGAAAAGCTGCTGGGACACAGGTGCAAATCCACATCTTTCTCCCCATACAAGATGACACACCCCAGATAAAAAGGGAATTTAGGTTCACAACTGCTTTGCAGGCTTCTATTCAAGCTATTTTGGGGGGATCCCCCTGGGGCTGGGCAGGAAAATTGGACCACATGTACTCTGATTGAGGGCAGTGAGGCATCCCAAAGGTCCCTGGCTGCGCCAGCTAGCAAAGCTGCACAGGCTGCCCAAGGCCAAGCCCAAACCCAGGCCATTTGTCCCCAGAAGAGCATGCAAGTCATGGCTCTGCCTACCACAGTTGCTTTGGGTCCTCTGTCCTTTCCCAAAGACTGCTCACCTGCCCGCAGCAGCAGCACTGTCATGGGGAGTGAGAGGCGATGGGAACAAATTCCACAAATAAATCACTAGGTTTGGATTTCCTGGTTATCACACCCCAGGATTCAGTTCTGCCCAGCTCAGTCCTTTAGCCTTGAAGAAAAGCATCAGGCAACTACAAAACACTAGTACAGAAAACCGCTCCGACAGCTCAAGCTGTGCAATCTGATTGCTTGCTCTTACAGTCCAGTGAGATAGATAGCATCAGTGCCTGAAGCACTGCCCAGCTGGGAGTTCAGATTTAAGAGATATTTTGCAACAATATTAATTATTCCCTCTACCTGCCACAGCACCCATCCACATCTATGCATGACATCACGCCTATTCACACCAAAGCCATAGACACTTCCCCTCTCTCTCAAAGCCAGCCAGCCCAGCTGAGAGGCACATGTAATGAATCAGTGATATGTAACAGCTGTAGTAATTTTTTCCATCTTTTATGTTTTGCTTTTTTAAGTCTACTCATCTGCTTTGCACTTCTACAGATTTTTATTTTAACTACACTCTAGTAAAAAAACACGCACACAAATGAATGGTTGCTTAGAAAGTGAATTTGAAACATCCACTCAAATAAAAAATTTTCGTAAAATGTCAGATTTTGTGCACAGAGAAGTATGCAATAAGCAAAAAATAGCTGCTGGGAAAAATATTTAAGGAAATCATTGCATTAGTGGTAGAAATTATTGCCTTTTGAAAGCAGTATTAGTAACAGATGTATAACTTCTGATAAAATGGAGAACATATATTAAGAGGTCAACACACACTATATAAACTCTAGATAGACATAAAAAGTTCAGATTATTGGAGATTACGTGAGTTAATCTTTTAGCACATGAATTATTAAGACATGCTCCCCAGGTTTGGGTGCTAATTCTTAGTAGTTTAGGAAAATGTTTTCCTTTTCTAAAGGCACACAGTAGTCAGGTTTTTCAGCATTTTTTTTTCCAGCTTGCAGTTGTTATATTGAAAGCTCTACCAGAGCTTTCACCCCCCAGGACTGCAAGGAACTTTGCATTAAAAAAACAGAATGAAATTGCCTTATTGAAAATAACAGCAATCCAGGAGAATAAAGTTGCAAGTTAGATACTTGCCATAATCAAGAATTAAAATAAATTAGCATAAGTCCACATCCCTGATTTTATCCTCTACCCTCTGCAAGCTGGTGCTACTGTTAGGTTCTGTGACCAGTGGTAATTCAAGGCACAAAGCAAGAACACATTGAGTAAAGCAAGTTACTTGGCAAGCCAAGCAAGACCTACCTCCAAGCAGTAAAACTGATATCATTTACTGTCTTAAACCCACTTTTCTCACTGAGCCAAAGACTTGCTGTTAGCTCAGTCAAACCAGATCTGAGCAGAATTTTAGTTCAAACCCTCCAAAACCCTCCCAAGAAGCACATCACCTTTACGAAAAAGCTACTGTCCTTGCTTCCTCTTCTTGTTCTCAAGGGCCATCCCCTACAGGAAGATCATCTCCTCTCCTTACCCACCTCTTTCTGAAAGCACACAACTCTTCCTCCTTTGCTAACAATGGTGCTGTAGAGGGGGAGATATAAGGAAAAACCCTGATCTCCTGAGTTTAAGCACACCTGTGCTTAAACGCTCCTCTTTTCCACAAGTTGTCAGTCCGTCTCTAAGAAACATCAATCACCTCTTCCTGCAAGACTTTGCTGCTTGTTTCCTTCTAATAACAAGTTACAGCTCCTGTGATTTTAGGATGGTTTTGGGGAAGCGTGATGCCAAAACTCATCTCTTGTTGATGAACAAATCCTTCTGCTTTCTCATAACTAAAAATACCATGATGGAGGTCACAGAGAAAGCTAGAAATAGATCTGGAGGCCTCCTAAAGGCTAAAATGAAAAAGAAGGTGGCTAAAAAGAACAGCCAACTTTTTATTGCTTGAAAAAGGTTTTGTCTTTCCCAGCTGGCCAGGTCAAATAAACCAAAACTGAGACTGAGTGTTGTTTTGATACACTGTGATATCCAGGTTTATCTCATGGTGCCCCAAAGGCTGATTCATGACTTCTGGCCGTTTGGGTTTGCAAGGATGAAGGTGCATAAAATACAGCCAGTGATTTCTTTGCCACAAGGCTCTGGGGCTGAACTGCGACCCAAAGGGACCTAACAGAGGTGGGCACAGCCCCAGCTCTGCCCCAGGCTCCTTGTTTGAACACAGGCAAGGCAGTTCTTCAAGAGGTTTGAAGCCAAAGCAGCCCTAAAGATGTAGGTGTAGATCGACCATAGAGTTTGGAAATCCCATTCAGTGTAAAGCCCAGTTGCCCAGCACTGCGAGAGGGTCATGGGGGGTGTTGCAGGCAGGGGAGCTTTCATAACACTGGGGAGATTTGCTTTTCCCTTCTGCTGTGTTTTGTGGCTGTAAACAGCCTGGTAAGTCTCTCTACAGCTGCTCAACATTAAAACCAAAAAAACCCCAAATGTTTGCCTTGGTCCTGTCATTCGTTACCTGGCAAGACATTAATTTTCACTGGTTTATCCTGATGCTCTGTTCACCCCTAGCTGTTGTGACTGCAGAGTGCTAGGATGCCAGCAGCTAATAAACACGATAACATAACCTCCTGCATTTCAGAAAAGAAATATTAGCACTTTTATGGCGTACATTATTTTAACAGCTGTTTTTCCATAACATGCATTTTATTTCACATTTTTCATTCATTGCTAGCAGCAATTTTACTCCCAATGGACACTGCAAGGCAAGCCCTTAAAAAACTTCCATAAACCTCTTCCGCCCAGATGGGAGATGCTGTGGTGGGGTTGGATGGGTGGTTGTCACAAGCTCAGTGCTTTTTGCAAACCTCAGCTCTGGGACCTACAGACCTTTCTGTATTTGTGTGCTCAGGGGATGAACTTTGTAGTGATGCCCATGGCTAATCCTGCACCTATGGGGAAGCAGAGCCTAGCTTTCCCCTCCCCACAGGTGCTTTGGGTGAAACTAGGTTTTCCGGGAGCAAGATGTAAATCAGGGACACAGTCCAGCAGACCAGGTTCGCTCCCACTGGAGGCACCGGGGGGCTTGGCTTGGACTCTGGTAGCCAGTGAGATGGATGAGTGCCAGCTAACAAGGATGATTTTTTAGTCTTTTTATGAATGACAGCAATACCTCTGGGCTGCAGCAGCTGCCTCTATAAATTGAGGATTTGCCAATAACAGGGAAGACTTGTCATGTCTTAATTAATGCTGCGTGCTAGCTGCTGGCTCTGGGTGCCTATTAAATGTCTCTCCACCTGGTGTTATTATATTATATACAAATTTTGTGGGAAAGACAGGGACTAGCTTTTGCCTGACTTATGCTATGTGGCATTCATAAATGCCATGTGGAACGCCTGGAAGAGCAAACACTGCAAACCCCTTCTCCCATGGAGGACGAGACCCCAACTCATCTTTGACACACAGGGAGCCAGTGGAAGTGTCAGGATTGTGTTGTGTTTCTGGAAACAAGATGGAGGTTGTCCCCTCCTTTCCACTGAACCCCCTCTCTGATAGCCCTGAGTGGTGTCTCTTCAGTGGAAGAGGGAGCAGATGTTCAGATGTTTATTTCTGAATTTTCTCTAATTTTTGGCACCTGGTTCTGTTTCCAGCTGTGCCAACAATAGCCATCTGTGTAACTATCGTGGCTTTCCTTAAAGAGGGTTTAGTCTTCCCTCTAGCCCTCTTAGCCTCTTCTATTAGTTATAACTCTCTGGACTGATGGAGCTGGCAAGGATAGTGATGAGAAAATTGATTTTTTTTTTAATTTTTTTTTTTCCTAATGCTAACCTGGTTAATAGGTTGATGTATTTGAATCACTTCTGGTTCATTTGAGTAACTGAGCTCTTTTTGGGGAATGAAAAGTCCTAAATCACTATGTTCCCTTTTGGGAGGATATTTTTGTGGTTAAGCAAGTCTTGCTGGTTTCTGCTCTGTAGGCTTGGAAATGAAGATTAAATAATAAATTGGCCATCTCTATGACAACAGATATACAGCTTTCCTGAAGGAGACATTGTTTCAGAAGACTTGCCAGGTGGATCACAGATAAGAAACTTCCATAAATTGTATTTTTGGCTCCAACATGTAAAATATTATTCTTGGTGCCTTTCCAAAATGTGATCAGCTAACGCAGGCTATTCCACTGCTGGGGCTGTGAGCTTGGGGAAGTCTGAGGGCTTTTTGCTGTATAGCCAGATCATGTGGCTCACTTGGGTCTGGAGTAATTAAATTTCCATTTGTATATTTGGGACAGCTGAAAAGGTGAGCTGAGGCAAAGAGGGATTTTCAGGGCAACCATTATTCTGAAGTTTGTTTAAAAAAAAAAAAAAAAAGGGGGGGGGAGGGGAGTGGCAACAGCAAGAGATAATATGTTGGTCAAGATGTTTCAGTTAGTCATCCATGGATGAGGAGAACGGCTGAGAGGCCATCATATATTTTAAGGATTGGTGGTAGAAACCTAGGCTGACCATTTTCCTACATATTCGGTATTACCTGGGGCAGCATAGGCAAGGAGAAAGGCATCAAAGTCCAAAGGAGTGATTAAATGCTGGTTATGTAAGTGATGGTTCCTCTTCAGAAGAAAAGCTTGCTATGAAGCAGGCTCTGTCCAGCATTAAAATATTTGATCGCTGCCAAAGTGCCACAAAAGCATTGTAAAACCATGTAGTTTGGCTTTTCTATCTCGTGCCTCATCCATGGCTGGCCAGCACTGTCGCTGTTTCTCACTCTCCCTGTTTTTCTCCCTCAGGTCTCACATTGGGTGCTTTGAAACAAAGAGAATAAAAGGAAATCTCAGATAAAAGACCAAAATGAGGAAACATCGGCATTTGCCCTTCATGGCAATGTTTTGCCTCCTACTCTCAGTCTTTTGCTTGGTTTGTGCCCAGCAGCAAGCAGGTAAGACTGGACTGCTTTACCTGACTTCAGCCTCGTACAAATGTGCTGCTAGTTCACACTATTTAGTTTTTAACATGCATGTCAATGGTACATTGTGGTTTATGTTCTGCTCCTCAGCTCTCCATTGGCTGAGGGTCCTTTTGGACCCAGACCTTAGCCTATGCGCGTGGTGCCTTCCCGAGCATGTTACTGGCCGGTGGTGTGCCTTTGAGGATGTTCTGTGGGGGACGGAGGTGCGGGATATGCAACCAGGCTGGCCCTGAGCGGGTTTTCTCCTGGACAGAGCTGTTTTGCCCTCCTTGCATGTGTAGGAGGGATTTTTGCAGTGAGAATAGCACTGCCACTGACCTGCAGAAAGGTTGTTTGGCTTTTTTAAGAAGAGGCGCCGATGCCTTTGTTGTCATGAGCGGGGGGTGTTAGCAGCAGGAAAAAGATGAAAAACTCATTCCAGCACCCAGGCTGCTTAAACTGAGCAGCCCTTCCTTCCTTGAGCACCACTGCACAGCCAGCAAAGCCCTGAGTCAGCCAAAAATGTGCAGGAGACCATGGGCAGCTAGAAGCTGAGCAAGCCTAAACTCATACGTGAAGCTGCAGGCATCTTTGTCTGGCTCAGGGCTGGTGTCCAAACCCGTATGGTGAGGGTCTGGGAGGGGAGAAACATCTCACCTCCCTTTCCCTGGGAAGGGTAGGTCGTATGCGGTCCCCTCCTGTCCCCCAATGCCTGTGGTGTCAGAGTGCTGATGGCTGCCTGGTTTTTCTCTAGCGCTTCTAGTTTTGCTGTGGGCGATAAGGGGAAGCTAAGCTTCACTTTCACCGTGCGAAAGAGGCTGTCAGTTGTTTGGGTGAGGAGGAGGAGGAGGCATGCTTGCACTGACCGGTAGAAAATCCTAAACCCCCATCTGTTTTTTTAAAGCTGTCAAAACCATTGCCGTGGCTGATATAATATTTCTAGTGGATTCCTCTTGGAGCATTGGAAAGGAACATTTCCAACTCGTTCGAGAGTTTCTGTATGATGTTGTAAAAGCTTTAGATGTGGGAGGAAATGATTTTCGCTTTGCCCTGGTCCAGTTCAGCGGAAACCCCCACACAGAGTTCCAGTTAAATACCTACCCCTCTACCCGAGATGTCCTGTCCCATATTGCCAACATGCCTTACATGGGGGGAGGCACCAAGACTGGAAAAGGATTAGAGTATCTAATCGAGAATCATCTCACTAAAGCTGCTGGAAGCAGAGCCAGTGAAGGCGTCCCCCAGGTTATTATAGTGTTAACGGACGGACGATCCCAGGATGATGTGGCTCTGCCATCATCTGTCCTTAAATCAGCCCGTGTAAACATGTTTGCGGTCGGCGTGCAGGATGCAGTGGAAGGGGAGTTAAAGGAAATAGCGAGCGAACCCTTCGATACGCACCTTTTCAACCTAGAGAATTTTACTGCTCTCCACGGCATAGTTGGAGACTTAGTGGCGAATGTCCATTCATCTATGACTCCAGAAAAGGCTGGGGCAAAAGGACTGGTTAAAGACATCACAGGTAATGGCTGACTGCTGATGGCTCCCATCAGCACGGTATCTGCTGGCGTTGCGCTGTTTAAAGCCTTTGTAGAGGCAAGACTGAGATGGATGTTCAGAGGTTTAAAAACAAAGGTTTGAAGCATGTGGCCCCATGTTTGCAGCTATCAGGCATGCTGTTGTTTGTATACTGAGCTGGGATCCCTTCCAGAGCTGCCAGGAGGTAGCACAGGAGTCCTTGGATGGGCAGCAGCCTGTTGTGGCCATACTTTTGTGTCCGTGGCATGGAAATGCAAATGTAGGGAGCTCTGCAGAGTTATTAAATTGCTCTATCCTATCCGCTCTCAAGGCAGGGAAATAGGGGATGAACACACCAGCCATGAAGGTGACTCTGAGGCCCTGATCGAAAACCCTCTGGAGACTGAGAAGGTCACTGCTGGCTGTGGGACCACCATCCAGGATGTCCCCTTGCAGCTAGTGGGGGAATTAGACAGTGTGCTACTCCAGAAAGTCACATTCTTGGCTGAAGACAGCAAAAGCAGTTCAAGGAAGAACTTATCTGCTGAAACTCCATCCCTGAGCTGGCCCTTAGCCTCTCTCCTCATGCATTCAGAGAAAGTGTGTGGTTGGAGAGTCCTTTTTGTGATGCCACTCAAATGCCTTCTTTACAAGCCGATGGCTTTCACCTGCGGGAGCGCTGCACCCTTTCCATAACTGAAACCTCTCTGCAAACCACGTTGGCTTCAATGGATCAGTGCTGACTGCAAGCCAGGGATCCAATTTGCCTGGAAAAACAAAAAGACAGTCTTCCTGTGTCCCTTCTCTCTTTATGAAATTTCAGCGTGGAAAGGGTCTTCTGAGCAGCTCTGTGTTTCAAAAGAGAAGTCCCAGAGATCAAACCTTTCTTTTTATTCCTGAGACTCCATCTAAAGGTCAATAGCTTGTGGGGTGATGTAAGGCAACAGCAGTGTAATGAGGCAGTGTAACATTAATCCCCCTGTGTTGTCTTGCCTGATTAACCCTCACACCAGCCCCACTGGGTGCTCTCAGTCACTGCATGACACCGAGCAACACCAAAAGGCTGTGCTCACATGTGTTTTTATTGTGCAAAGTGCTTGACAGGGCAAATATCCAGATCACGTGAAAACCACAGGGAAGAAAAGAAGCTGCCCCAGAAAGATGACATAAGGTTTGCTAATTCCAGGAAATCATGTCAATACATGTGGAAAATGAATGTTATACCCAACCTGCTGACAGCACTGCAGCAGCTGTTCGGCATCTTCACCATGAAGGACCCTGGTGCTTCCCTGTTGAAATCAATAGGGAAATTGGTCTTTGGCAGCTGGCTGTTGTCCTCTGGGGCACACCAGCAGGTAACCCCGTAGTATGTAAACATCTCGAGTCACAGACGTTTCTTTAAAAGCTTTAAAGGCAAATTTCTGCTTCATTTATATTGTGCATTTCCAAGTTAATTTCTACTCAATTATTCTTTGCAAATTTTTCCTTCACCCCCGTAACACAAATTTAAGATAATCCTATTATTGTAGCTTTGCCACTGTGTGACTTGCCTGAGCAATCTACAGAGTATCATTAAATATGGGAAAAGATGTTACAGGTCCTAAAAGTTGGATGACAATAGTGTGCAAAGCATGGTACAAATAACTGCATAAGAATTTAAGAAAACATTTATTCAGCTGATAACTCCATGTAGCCTTAAAATGTATAAAAATGCCATGGATGTTATGTTAAAAATGAGCCCTAATATGAAACAGAAATGTAAAACAACCCCAGGTCCCATAGTACTTCTAGTATAGAGTACCAAAGCTGTTGGTCTGTGGCAGTCCCCAGAGCTGACTAGTATGAAAGTCAGCCCCAAGTTTGCCCTGACGTATTTGTTAAATCTTAGCTGTCTGTCTCATCTGACCCTCCTTGCTTAGTTGTATAACAAGCATGCTTTTATTTGTTCTCCAGCACCAGCTTGTTCCATAAATGTGCACTGAAGTACAAGGTGTTTTTTACAGTGATGACAAATTATCCAACGCATCTGCTTCATATCTATTTTCTTTCCTGCAAGAGCGACCAGTGCTGCCATGATGACACCCATTAGTATCTGAAATCTCATTCCTCAAAAAGATATCCAGAGTATCTAAAGCAGTGCTGGGTACGATCGCTTTGAGATTTCCCTTTCATTTATATGATGAAGTAGAACATGTACATCCCAACTGAAAATGGTACAGTAAAGACAGCCCTAAGCACCTCTAAATTTCATCTCAATGATGGAAAAATAAATCCTGGAGCCCTTTGTAATTCTGAGCCACACTCATGTTCTTCAAGCCAAGACTGGGTATTGAGTTGGCCCAGGGAAGTGATGATGCCCTGAAGACCTGCTTTGTCACTGGATTTGTGGCATTGCAATGTATGAAAATGTTTACTAGAAAAACAACTAAACAGGCCAAAAAGAAATTATGATTGACACTGCTGGTTAGTAGCAAAGACTGCAGGTTTATTCCTGGCCTTGCTAAACTACATGCCAGTTTTGCTACTGGTTTCACTTTTGGCTTTCAAAAGTTGAGAGTTGGGTGTGATTTTTCAAATGTTACTTGTCATTCATTTGCAAATACTTTGAAATTTGATTTCTTAACAAGATTGGAGAGTAATAGCATGGAAACATCTAAGCATGCTTTGGGGTCGTCTTCCCCCAACTTTTTGGATGCATACAGCTCTTGGTGACGTTGATGGTAAAATTAGTTGAGCAAAAGAGTAAGAGCAGACGCCAGGGAATTTTGGGTCTGCTTCGGTAAGTTTCACAGCAAAATTCTTCCACCTCAAAAGCCATGTTCATGCCATATAAAAGGTTTTTTTGGTGTGTGTACACTCAGCAGATGCTTGTGATCATCTGGGTATGGTCACAACAAATAGAGTTGGATAATTGTGTCATGACTGATTTCATCACCCTATTTTAACCTGATTCTGCATTCCTTGATTGAATATCCAAAGTCCATATGCAAAATACAGACCAGACCCCTCTGTCAATAATCAATGCATCTTTGTGCAAAATAATTAAAGCAAGACAATTTTTGCATGGCACAGGTTGACAATTGTGTGGTTCAGCTTGCTGGACAAACACCATCATGTGTATGCTGGCAGCTGGTAAAAGAGTTACAGTAATAACCAAAACCAAAATTATTTCAAGTAATAATCCTTCATGGTGGGAGAAGTCAGTGTATTCAGCCACTGTTTTTAACCAGCAAAAGAGCAGAATTGCAACAGAGGCTGAAACTGCCATGCATCCAGTAGACAGTGGCTTTTCTCTTCCAATCCCCCTCCCCCCCGCCCCCCCCCAAAAAAAAAAAAAGACTGCAATGAGGAAAACCTCCTACAAATATTACTGTCTTCACCTGCTATCTTCAGGGTGAATTACCACCAAAATCCACCTTTTTCTTTTGGCTCTGTCCAAATATTTGGATAGTACTGGCCACTGATGGAATGGATCTAGATTTCCAAAAGTTATATTTCACCAAGTTTTCTCCTCTTGTGCCAATAATGCTGACAGCCGTGTAACTGCAGATACCGGCTCAGCTTGTGTCTGCTCGAGCTGTCCCTTGCTGGGTAGCAGATCCTGGGATGGGGCTGGGAGCTCATATTCAATCAGAATGCAGAACTAAGAGGCAAATGTCATCTCCTCAGTGAACATGTGTTTTGTTTTCTCATTTTCGTGTTTCTTACTGGTTTTCCAAGAAACATGTCAGAACACTGTACAACTGCATGTAATCACTCATTTTAATGCTTTCACCTTTTGCATTTCTTTTTTTAAAGCTCAAGAGTCCGCTGACCTTATTTTCCTTATTGACGGATCAAACAACATCGGAAGTGTCAATTTTCAAGCCATACGTGATTTCCTTGTAAATTTGATTGAAAGCCTCAGAGTTGGAGCTCAGCAAATACACATTGGGGTGGTGCAGTATAGTGATCAACCCAGAACTGAGTTCTCTTTGAACAGCTACTCCACAAAAGCGGATGTTCTAGATGCCGTGAAGGCACTTAGTTTTCGTGGTGGCGAGGAAGCAAACACCGGTGCGGCACTGGAGTTTGTGGTGGAGAACCTCTTCACCCAGGCGGGAGGCAGCAGGATAGAGGAAGCAGTGCCTCAGATTTTAGTGCTGATAAGTGGTGGAGAGTCTAGTGATGATATCCGAGAGGGCTTGTTAGCGGTGAAGCAAGCTAGCATATTTTCATTTAGCATTGGGGTCCTGAATGCTGACAGTGCAGAGCTGCAGCAGATTGCTACTGATGGAAGCTTCGCATTTACTGCCCTGGATATCCGTAACCTTGATGCTCTTCGAGAATTATTACTACCCAACATTGTTGGAGTGGCCCAAAGACTCATTTTGTTAGAGGCCCCAACCATTGTGACTGAAGGTATGTATGCCTTTCTAGACTGTTGCATATCGATGAATGAATGAGCTTTTGCACGCTTTAAAAACATATTTATTTTTTTAATTTAAATTTTTTACTTTTGCAATGCATCTCTTTGGTCTGCTTATGGAGAAACAATGGGAAAGACAAATAGTCCTGCAGCTAATGTGCAGAAACTCATTTGCGCAGTGGGTTATCTTTTGAAAACTGAGGTTTTGTGTCAATAACTGACATGGCATGGGGTTTTAACGGACACAAACAGGGTATTAAAAAGCTCATATAATCCTTATTGGGCTTTCTAAGCACCCTGAGGGTAAATACTGCAGCACTGTCAGTACTGAGAACATTTGTGTTTATATTAGGTGTCAGTTGAAAGTGTCAAGACAATGAAATTTGACTGGGGAAGCTATCAGGGATGTTAAATTGATCTCTATTTTACAGCATTGAAGTTATCAGCTTGCTAAAACAGTAAAATTCCTTACTTCATTGAAACTGTGCACTAGCCTTGGGAAAAGGGTGAAATTCCTGTGTTGTTGAACTTAGAAGCAAAATGGCCCTTAGTTCTTCTGAAGTGAAATACTTACCTTGCTGACACATATTTCCCTTCATCCATAAGCTGAGAAAGTTTACAGCTTTCCATGAGGCCATGGGAAATGAAAATATAGGTATCAATATTCCACTTAGGTCACTTTGTCACTCTTAAGTCCCCATTGACATTGTTTCTGGACTAGCATTAGCTTGGTTGCAGTAGAATAATGAATATCTGGATTTATGGAGCAAGTAGGTGAATAAGAGTTTCTCACCCTATGACTAAGTTAAATTTACTGATAGAGAGGCTTTATGAAAGAAACAATATGTCGTATTTCAGAGGCCCCTGGAAAGGGCTAGGCTGGAGTTACTGCACTTAATTACGAGGGCGCTTAATGCAAACAACACTTTTGGGATTTAAGTGCCAGCCTGGAGTTCTGTATATACTGTTCAACTCATGATGTATGTTAACATATAAAACTGCATTCCAGATGTCTTTGCTGATCTATGTCTAAACATGATTGCTCTCCTATGGCTCAAATCAAAGGGAGGAATTTGCCTAAAAGATTATTTTATGACCTTGCCCTGATTATGCCAGGAAAGAACAAAAAACGCTTTTGCTTGTAGCACCCCACAAGAACCATCTTAAGCTAAACAAGCTGAAGAGTGCATGTCTAGCTAAAATGTGCATGCCACGACCCATGCAAGTCAATGGAAAACCTTTCTTTCTTTTTAACATTCTTTGAATGGCAAGATTAAAAATGTTTGTACATTTGGTTTCATTTGCACTTGCATATTTTTCCTTTAAAATGCCAGCTCGTTTGTAGAAGGTACTACAGTAGCATCAGCCTGTGCAATTACATATAGATGGATATGCTAAATGGACAAGCTGGTATTTTCAAAGAAGCTTTAGGGAATTTCCTTTGCCTAGTGTTCATGGAAATTTATTTTGACTGGTTGGCTTGATTTACACCAGCGCCTTGGAAGTCTGCAGCATAAAGCACTGATTTGGGACACCTACCGCAGCCTGAGAGTTACCATCAGCTTCACTGGGCTCTGGATCAGACCCTGTGAGATGTGTACAGCCTTCCTTAAATGCTTTTGCTTTAATTGTGCCCATTGAAATTAGCACTGTGGGGGATTTCTTTCTGTGGGTTTTAGTTTCAGCTCTTGCATTCCTCTTCTCTAAGGAAATGTACTGCAGGATTTGAGAACTGCAAGAGGAATGAGTAGCAGAGGGACCTCTTGCTTCCTGGCCTCCCTCATCTCTGCAAAGCCCCTTTGATGTTTCCCACAAACTTCTATATAAGGTCAAAAGTTTCCAGGGTCTCCATTTTTGAGTATCTAGCTGCTGACAAGCTAAGGAAGAGCTTTGGACATCTTTCCTGAGTGATACAAAGCAGGGATTTCAGCCCTTGTTACCCTGTTGGAAAGTTTCCTGCTTTCAGCCCTCTCCTCATCAGCATAACTGATAAGGAAAAAAACCTGGCTGGGGGGATGAATGCTGGAAGTCTCACTGCTCTGGGAAGGGGATAGTTTAAGCAAATCCTTGTTGCTTTGTGGGTAGCGCTGTTTTGATAGCTTGGGCAGTCAACTGCAAGACACCAGTAGCTCATGTGAGGCTGTGGCTCGGAGAGGGCCACACCACATTCACTTTGTGCAGCATCTCATAGTGTTGTGTCCAACAGCACCATGGTGGGCTATTTTAAGCTTCAAATTTTGACAATTGGTCCTTACTTGAACAAATTCCAGCAAGACTTTGGAGAGGCTTTTGCAAAGGCTTGCGCTTGCTGTTGGAGGCAGGTTTCTTGGAGTCCCAGGGCAGAGGGGGCAGTCAAGTTGCAGATGTCATCTCCAGTTCTAAATCACTCCTTGGGATAGCCCAATCTCATGACACTCGCACGTAATGAGAAATCTGACAGAGACAAGCCTTTGGGAGCACTGCTTTCCATGGCCAGCTGGTATCCAGCCAAGGAGGACTGCAGCCAAAGCTTTGTTCTTTGTTCAAATCCAAAGTAAACAGCCTTCTCACAGAGGAGCCCTGATGGGCCGAGGTACTGCCCTTTTCCATCCAGGCAGGACAAGAGAATGTTTGCTACCACTTGCCTCAAGGGGTGTGAGATCCTGACGATTCTGTGTCTCCTCTTCCCCCCGGCTGTGCACTGGGCATAGCAGTGAGCCCAGGAGGTGACGGACCTGCTGCCTTGAATATTGACCCCATCTCAGGTGGTTAGGCAAGTTAAGGACACCCCAAGTCCAATGAAACACAATGATCCATAATGCTCCAGCATAATCTGGAAGCAACACTAGGTTTCCTTTTTGACTTCAATGGCATGAAACTCAGGAAGTGATAATGAGAGTGGGATTATTTACAATATCGGCCATGGCTCACTGCTTCAAAGAATACATGTGGGTTGTCTAAAAGGTGATATTAACTCCCATGATGATCATGTATAATGCTTTTATCATAATGGTATTGGTCTTGTTAGTATTTACTGGTTTTTCATGTATATTTGCTATATTATATATGATCGTTGCTTTGGTTCCAATGCCGCACAACAAGTTTTTTTCCCCCTAATGATCTTCCTTCAAACTTAGCCAGGGAACTGGAAAGCTAATTGTGCTCTTTCTGTGTCCTATGCCATCATCAATGATAAAGTTTCAGAGATTACAACCTAGGGGACCCGTTTTGTTAAAGACATGGCAACCAGAATATAATTCAGCTCTTCCACGACTGGGCTAGCTGTGCCAAGAAAAACTATAACTTGTTTTTGTTAGATAAGGAATAACACGTAGGATGCGAAGACCCAAAATCCAGGTATGTTGAATAAGTGGAGACTGTTCTTGTGTCATTGCTCTTGGGAACCTAATCTTTCTGAGACCAAACCACACTCTGGCATAATTCAGAGGGCTCCACTGCAGAGAGAGGGAACATCACCTACTTATTTTATCTCATGTGCCAGCTGCGTGCCAAGATTTCTCTTGACTGTTTGCCTGCCTTTCTTGTTTTGACATGTATATGCATTTTAATATCAAGTTTTAGAAACAATGCAATTCTTGCAACACTTCTGTGTTTTAGAAAGGGGAAATAGTCAATCAAATTTCTTATTAGCCCTCTGCTAGAACCTAAAAAATATTTATATTTTGAAAGTAAAACCCTTTTAAAGGTGTTGAGAGTAACAGTATTTCAAAAAAAACAAGGTGTCCTAAACATTGCTGAACTGTTGTAGAATTGATGCACAGAGTGTGGTGAGGCTTCTGCTAACATTATGTTCATGTGTTACTTGCAGTTATTGAAGTGAACAAGAAGGATATAGTCTTCCTGATAGATGGCTCAACTGCTTTGGGGACTGGCCCCTTTAACTCAATTCGTGATTTCGTTGCCAAAATTGTCCAAAGGCTGGAGGTTGGACCCGACCTGATCCAAGTTGCGGTGGCGCAGTATGCAGACACTGTGAAGCCAGAGTTTTATTTTAACACCTACCAGAGCAGAAAGGATGTGATGGCTAATGTGAAGAAAATGAAGCTCATGGGTGGTACGGCACTCAACACTGGCTCAGCACTGGACTTTGTAAGGAACAACTTCTTCACCAGTGCTGCTGGGTGCAGAATTGAGGAAGGGGTGCTCCCCATGCTGGTGCTCATAACTGGTGGTAAGTCCAGGGATGCTGTTGACCAAGCTGCAGCGGAGATGAAAAGGAACCGCATAGTGATCCTTGCTATTGGGTCGAGAAACGCCGATTTGGCAGAACTTCAAGAAATTGCCCATGAGAGAGATTTTGTGTTCAACCCAAATGACTTCCGTGTTCAGTTCATGCAAGCCATTCTTCCTGAAGTGCTGTCACCTATCCGGACACTCTCTGGAGCACTGATTGTCCAAGAACCGCCACCAGGTAATTAATTACCTTGTTCTAATTATGGAGAGAGGGTTTATATGTTTGTCAACTCTTATTCTATGACATGTAGACGTAAGGGGGAAAAAAAAGCATCAAGCACATGTTAAGCATAGCTAAATGTTGTCTCTGATTTGCAAAATGTGCATGAAAAGATCGGTGAATTTGGTAGCATGGTTGTTGTTACAGCTTTGTCATTCCTTCCTGGAGATTTTTGTCCCATTCCATGTTTGTCACCAAGATTTAAAGGCCTTGACGTGGAAGATGTGCTTTACTAGTTAGATACTGAAATCATTCAGTGGAGGCTTCTTCTTTCACTTCAGGTTTGTGTAACCTATGAACAGGACACACCGTGACTTTTATAATCTCTTTCCCAGTTTAAAAATAATCCATAGTGGATATTTGCTCAAGAAAGCTTAAAAGTTTCTGCTGAGTGTAAAGAAAATAAGCAAGTTTGTTCATGGAGATGTTCAGAGAAAGCTAGCCTGACACTGTTGGACTGAAACTGACCCGTTAAGAACATATTTACAGTTTTCTTATCTTTTACTCAGCTCAAGCCCTAAAAGGCATACGAGACTATTGCAGTGTTGATTTTAATTTAATCTGTTTAGAAGATGATCCAAAGCCCCATGAAGCCAGTGGATTCTTTTTACCTGGTCTTGCCATTGACATCAGTAGACTTTGGAAGCAATCCAGTTGCTAGAGTCATGTCTTTTGAGGCAGTTTTCCCTGTATTTCAAGAGGTATTCCAGCTACATAGAGATTTTATACCAAATTTCTCAGGACTTCTTCCCAATAGAGATGCTTGAGGTTGAATTAATGTTGCACTAGATTGTATTTGAACCTTGCATTTCTGTCTCATAGCATACAAACATTAGAAAAACAGGGCTGCATCTAGCTCCCAGTAAGGTCAATAGTGAGGTTCCCATTGGCTTTAAGTGAGTGTCGAACCATCTCCATATTTTTTCTAGTTTCTCCAAGTAATTTAAAATTATAAGCCACAGTGCAAAAGAAACTGAATTTTTGGAAATGATCCTTAGAGAATTAAAGCCTATGACTGCTTTACATGAAGAACAGACATTTAAAAATCAGTTTGCCAATACTTGTCCTTAATTAAGATGAATATCACGGGACTTATCATTTAATAAGCTTTTTTCAGAATGCATTTCCTGCTAATAGTTTTGCATGGCTATATACCAAACCTGACATTTTTATTTTTCAATGTAAATTAAAAATGTTCCTATAGTTTCTTGTTCTTTAAAGCTCATTCATGCAGCTTCTCTTTTTTTCCAGTCCTTTTGCTCTACTGTACCCACACCTATTCACATACACAATAAGCAAGTAATCATATCCTACTCCATAAAAAGACTACTAATAGTAACATAACTGATTTTGACACTGGGCAGTCTGTTACATTTCAACTAGATCTTGTCTCACCCTGGGCCTTTAATGGCACTTTTCTGGGGCAAAATAAAAAAAAAAACAGAAAGCCAAGACAATCTGTAAAATCTCAGAGCAATGCCTGCACTCCAAAGAGCCCTTTTCTCCCTTTTGATTTTAGTATCTCAGTATTTATATATTTTATATATAGGACAGCAAGCTTACGAGGACAAGGCAAGCTAGAGACATGGATGAATATAGACATATCTCCATAGGTAAATGCTTCAAACAGAAAAATATTGAACAGAATTAGCAATGGGCATAAATATACTCTTGAATAACTTATCTGGAGGAAGGCATCCAGGGGATGCTTTGGATGAGCCCACTCATCAGTTGTCTGAGATCTTATTTAGAGTTTTGTCATTTTGGTCTGTCATCTAAACAAGATGTGTTTAGAGCAAAAAGCACAGGGGGATGATGCTGTGCTGTCTTTGAGGTGATGTTGCAAATCTATGTCTTGGGGCTCAGATGCTGGGAGGCAGCCTGGGAAGGGTTTAGCCTTAAAAAAGGAGCTGAGAACTGGCTGATTACTACCAGAAGTGGGAAATTTCTCCCCCCTTCAGCAGCCTGCAGAATGTATGTCTGACATCAAAATGCAGTTTTCTGCCTCAAATGCAGATGTCAAAAAGGCAGGTGTCTCAGGTAGCTGTTGCAACCTCATCAGGACCAGATCTTCTAAGCCTATCAGTAAAAGCTATTTTTCATACCCACTCAAAATACCAACCAAACTGGTTACTTGGCAGAAGTGTTTTTCCCATGCAAGTGGAGCCTAACTCTGTGCCGCAGGCCAGCTGATGCTGGCTGCCACAGCAGGAGGGTAGCAGGACCACGGAAGTCATTGCAGGGCAGGACATGGTTCTAAAGAAGAGGGTGATAGCGCTGTGTGCCAAATCACACTTTAGGTGCCAGAAAGCAGAATTATTCCCTAAAGCTTTATTGGAAAGCCCCAAGTGAATGCATGGTGACTTAACAGATAAGCAGGGTGTCTTCAGGCATTAATTCAGTGTTGCTCTACCAAAATCAATGAGGCTGGCTTTTGCCAGCTAAGAACCTGGTCCTGAGCATGTAACTCTGGCATTAGCAGCTGTTGAAAACATCTGCCATGACAGACAGTGAGCCCTGTTGATAAACCTGATGTTTAAAAGACTTTTCAGTACAAGTAATTTCCAGCCAGGTCCACGTTATTTCTGTGCTGATCACACTCTTTCTCTTCTCTATCTCCCACTCTCCCCTCTTCCTCCTAACAAGGTTTACATGTGTGTACAGCATATGCTGTATGCACACATGAAAAAAAAAAAACCTATTTTGTTTTCTGTGATGTCTCATGTTATTTTCTGTGCTCTACTGCAGTTCAAGTAACCAAAAGGGATATCATCTTTCTTTTGGATGGATCACTCAACGTTGGAAATGCCAACTTCCCCTTTGTGCGTGACTTTGTTGCCACCCTAGTTAACTACCTTGATGTCGGCAGTGACAAAATCCGAGTTGGCTTAGTGCAATTTAGCGACACTCCTAAAACCGAGTTCTTTCTATACTCGTACCAAACCAAATCAGACATAATTCAACGTATGGGGCAGCTGAGGCCCAAGGGGGGGTCAGTGCTGAACACTGGCTCTGCACTGAACTTTGTGCTTTCAAATCACTTCACGGAAGCTGGTGGGAGCAGAATAAATGAACAAGTGCCACAGGTCCTAGTCCTGGTGACAGCAGGGAGGTCTGCCGATCCCCTCTTGCAAGTTTCCAATGAATTAGCTCGGGCTGGAGTGCTGACTTTTGCTGTTGGAGTTAGGAGTGCGGATAAGGCAGAACTTGAACAGATTGCCTTTAATCCAAGAATGGTGTATTTTATGGATGATTTCAGTGCTCTGGCAGCTTTACCCCAGGAGTTAAATAAGCCTATAACAACATATGTTAGTGGAGGTGTGGAAGAGGTTCCACTCACCCCAACAGGTAATATCTACCTTCCTTCATGTTGACTGCACTAAGTTAATCTTGTTTCTCTTGACTCTTTGTTCCCAACGTTCACCTTCACATCTGTCAAAGGCCCCGAGTCATCAAAGTGGTAACGGGTGTGCTTAACCTTAAATTAGTGGCTTGACACTGGAAGTTCTTGATTTTGTTCAAGTCATTGTTAGCACACTTTAAAGACAGCACAATTTTAAGTCAAGTCCTTCAGCAGATAAGGACCAAAGGAGGATCCGAGTAAGTCTATATCCACCAGTCACTTACTCAGGTGTTCCCTTTCGGTTGCTGTAATGATGTCACAGCCTTTACATGCATCATCTGCACTAGTTCAGGGTATGGGAGCAAGCACTTTTGGCCACAAGGAGTGGTGTGGAAAGGTTAAAGGTGTGCCAAAGAGCACAGAGGAGCAGAGTTCTAGCCAGGTACAGGTGGCCAAATCCTTCCCCAGAACCACTCTGTCAATATGCTGCTATCAGGCTCTCACAGAGGCTGAATTTGACTCCAGATATTCAAACTTAGCCTCTAACATTAAACCCAAAATCTATTGGCAAGGTCAATGCTTTTTAAGCAGGTATTTTCTAACTAATTCTCTTATTGTGGCTAAGTGCATATGAAGACATAAAAACAACCAGGATTGCTTAGCATGGAAAGGAGACCGTTAAGATGAATGTGAAAGATGTTAACACATAAAACTGAGATGCTTGATTTTGCCTTGGATATTCAATGAGATTAAAAGGGTATAGAACAGGAACAGGTAAAAGGATTTTTCTCCTCCCAAAGACATAACTCATCTATGGATTTAGGTGCCTTCTTGTGTTGCAACTGAGAGAAGTACTTTGAGAGAAGTACTTTAAGAGAATACAGAAAATTCTTTGTGCATATATGTATGAACTAATGTCTATTCTTTACCTACCAAGCCTTTAAATTGGAAAAAAAACCCCTCCACTGCTGTTGTACTTCATGCCTGTATTATTGGCAGATTGCTAGAATGGTGTAATCACTGGTGTAATCTGAAACGGCCAATTTATGATATGACTTACATGATACGATACAATATATGATACGACTGCCTGGTGCCTGAATTTACTGAGTCTTAGGAGAGAGGTGTCCTTGCTTCCCTTTCTTTCTCAGATAAATAAGTCAAAGGTACTGTTTAGTCCTGTAGTCTTTGAATACTTTGGTAAATGAAAATCATTTGCTTTGCCTATTGAAACCCAGCTAATTTGCAGAGAAGTTTCTAGGATGACATTTAAGAAGAAAAATGCCTTCACATCTTTGTTTTTTTTTCCCTCTTTTCATTTGTGAATTTATTCTAGAAAGCAAGAAAGATATTTTATTCCTGATTGATGGCTCAGCCAACCTCTTGGGTAGCTTTCCTGCTGTCCGGGACTTTGTACACAAAGTAATTTCTGACCTGAACGTGGGTCCTGATGCCACACGAGTAGCTGTAGCTCAATTCAGTGACACCATCCAAGTTGAATTTGACTTTGCTGAACTCCCATCTAAGCAAGACATGCTTCTGAAAGTGAAAAGGATGAAGATAAAAACTGGGAAGCAACTGAATATTGGAGCTGCGCTAGATGAAGCTATAAGGAGGCTGTTTGTGAAGGAAGCTGGAAGCAGGATTGAAGAAGGGGTTCCTCAGTTTTTGGTCCTCCTTGCTGCTGGGAGATCAACTGACGATGTGGAGCAACCATCAGATGCTCTGAAGCAAGCTGGAGTTGTGACCTTTGCTATCAAAGCCAAAAATGCCGACCCTGTAGAGCTGGAAAGGATAGTTTATGCCCCGCAATTCATTCTGAACGTTGATTCCCTCCCTCGGATTTCAGAGCTTCAGCCAAACGTAGTCAACCTGTTGAAAACAATCCAGCTTCAGCCAACAGGTACAGGGACCTCCTGGGTTTCCAAGAGGCTGAAAGACACTACTTACATGCCACCTTCTATTTGGTAACTGGGGCAATTGGGTCTGGTGATGTGTAAAACGGTTATGTAGAAACTGCATTGTACTTCGATTTTCCTCTGGTCAGACCCTGATCCAGCAAAGCATTCCAAACTGAATTTTAAAGATGAATAAGAAAAAAGCCCTTTGTTTGGCTGCAGGATCGGCAGAAGGTGCTGTTACCAGTATGTAAAATATTGTACAAACCTGAAATAAGAGGGTTGTTGGTGCAGAGACCTTGTAAAAATTGATGTGCAATGCTGGGCAAGGGCTAGAAGAAGCAAATAAAGGCTTGTATTGATTTCTCTTTCCACCCTCCCTTTTCTGGAGGAGTGGTAGGGAGTAAGGAGCACTACAGCACACTGGATTCACTCTTGCTCCATTATTTCTTACGGGATATGACAGCAGTTTCTACATTTTGTACCTACGCACCAATAAATTAGATGCTCTTGAATCAGTTATCGTTACAAGCTCAGTAGATGAGTATGGATTAATTAAAGAATAAAAAAAAAATAAGATTCACATGGCCACAATTATAAATCGACACTGTGGTATTGGAACTTATACATGTCCAACTGTGTGATTTCCTGAGGTAGCCCTAATTTGAGAATTAACATGTCTCCCAACAGCAGGTGGGGATGAGGAAAAGTGTAATAACATCCACGTCATCTCTCTGTAAAAGTCCTGGGCAGATGGACTTAGAATCATAGAAACATGAAAAGAAATAGGGCTGGAAGGGATCTCAGGGTGCCATCTGCTACATACTCTTGTCCTCAACAGGATCTTCTTGTCCAGAAGCAGCTGACATTGGTCTAGTCTGTTCTGAAAATCCTCCAGTGGAGGAGATTTTTCCCAGCCTCCATAATCAATCTGTTCAATTGCTTTCATCCTTATCTGTAGGTAGTTTTCCTCAATGAAAAACCTCTGCCTTCCTAGTCATAGTTTAAGCCTTTTATGTCTCCTTCAACTCAGGGGTACAAATGTTAGCTCTTTCCTGTGTTTTGTGTGACAGCCTTTCATATACTTTAAGCTTGCCACGTACATCTTGTCTTGGTCCTCGTGTCATCAGCTGTGTACCCAGTTCATTCAGTCTTTCCTTGTAGGTCTTGCAGGTTTTCTGTCTTTTCACCCTTGTCTCTCCAATGCCAGCCTGCTCCAAACAACCAGAGTGTCACGATGGTGTCCCCTGGTCATCGCTTACCCCATTTTTTCCATGTGGAGTCATTGCCCATCCCATATCTGTGCAGCTTCTGCCTCAACATAGACTAGTGTAACTGATGCTCTTGAATTGCATCCTTCCTTTTCAAACCAGTTCTGTCTTGTCAAGATAATTTTGAATCCCTTTGATCACCAAATACTGTGAATAATTGTGCTAATTGCTCACAAATAGCTGCATCCACCTACTTTTCCTAGTATTCTTGGCTAAAAGAGAGCCACCTCATAAGAGTACCTTTTTTTTTTTCTATATCTGTTACCTAGACACCTTTGTTAGGACTCTTTTTCCCTGCTCTTGAACTTTAGAGGAAGTATATGAAACTGGGATACAACAGGCAATGTCTTCTCTCTTTTCCTACCTGTATTGCTCAACAAGCTATGTTAATATTCTAGTATTATGCATTAACCCACCAAGTTTCCAACATTCTTAAAAAATAAACTTGATTTGAAGTCTACATTAAGACTTCAGCTGCCCCTGTTAACTCTTTCTGCTTATGAATGCTAGACATATGTATTTAAGATTTTCTTCAGAGGGACAGATCATGCTCCTGCTTGTCCCACTTGACGCTGCAATAAACAAGCCAACGGCCCTTTTGGGGATGCCATCTGTCAGTTGCTGTGTTTGAGTGATGTTTTCTGCTTGGCTGAGCCAAAGCTTTACAATTCTGTTAGTCAATAGCAGAACGCATCAACAGTTCTCTGATCTGTGTCTTTTCACGGTCTTGGTTTTTTTAAAAAAGAATGTTTGGTCACAATTAGCATTTTTCTGTGATTGAAGTTAGTAAAATAAAATAAATAAATAAGTGTCTAGCATTTTAGGAAAGCATTTCAACATTTTCCGTTGGATGTGCCTTCCAGCAATTCTCATTTTGTCTGAGCATGTGCAGGATTATTTATTTTTAAGTTCAGTGATGCCTCAGAAAAGCTTTTCTCTCTCTCTTCACCAGCTCCCTGTGAGCACCCTCTCTGTAGTATGCCATTTCCTTCAGAAACTGTTTTCTCTAGGAGCAAAGATTCCTGATGCCCCAGACTCATGCTGCATATTGCAAAGCCATGTGCCAGCTTCCCAGCCCCCTTGGGAGCAGATGGCTTCTCCTAGTCTCAGGTAGGGGATGGCACCCAGAGTCCCTTGGCACCCTATTTCCTATGGGTCTATGATTCTATGAGTCGGTGGTAAGGCATGGCATGTGTTGCACTGCGGTTTCCACCGATTTGCACCCATCTGCCTCTTCGCCAGGGATTGCATCTGATGGCAAAGGAACTGAATCACCTGTCCTCACACCTCGCTATCCCCACCCCGAGCTTTGTGCTCCTTCAGTTCAATGTATGCGGAGAATAATAATTGCAAAAGAGAATCTCACCTATTCCCCCCTACCCTTACTTGTCTCAAACAGTAGTTGAGAGAGGTGAGAAGAAGGATGTGGTGTTTCTAATTGATGGCTCGGATGGTGTCAGAAGAGGTTTCCCTCTGCTGAAGACCTTTGTCCAAAGAGTTGTTGAAAGCCTGGATATCGGTCGTGACAAGGTACGTGTTGCCGTCGCACAGTACAGCAACGTCATACAACCCGAGTTCTTACTTGACACCCATGAAGACAAAGCAGATCTCATCAGCGCCATCCAGGAACTGAAGGTTATGGGAGGATCTCCTCTGAACACTGGAGCAGCCCTCGACTATCTCATCAAGAATGTGTTCACTGTGTCAAGCGGTAGCAGGATAGCAGAGGGTGTTCCGCAGTTCCTGATTCTCCTGACCGCTGACCGGTCACAGGATGATGTGAGGAGGCCCTCAGTGGTCCTGAAGACGAGTGGTACAGTGCCCTTTGGCATCGGGGTTGGAAATGCTGACCTCACAGAGCTGCAGACGATTTCTTTCCTCCCAGATTTTGCTATCTCTGTGCCTGATTTCAACCAGCTGGATACAGTGCAGCAGGTCGTCTCGAACAGAGTCATCCGCCTGACCAAGAAAGAGATAGAGTCACTTGCCCCTGATCTGGTTTTTACATCACCCAGCCCAGGTGAGAAGACGTTTGTGTCTGCACCGAGAGTCAGCAGCAAAATATGATGTTTATTAACATCATGGTTGCAACACAAACTGAGAAAAGCAAAGATGGTCATGGCTAAAACTCCAAGTCCATCTTGGTCTCACTGTCGATGTATATGTATTTTTAATGTACTTAGGATTGGTAGGAGCTGTGTAATTCAGCTGAGCCACCTTTAAGGCCATCCCTTAAGGTGGTCCATGTTGTATCCACATGCAAGACCCATGAAGTGAATGCTATGACCCTAATCTTACTTTAGATTGATAGATTTTAAGTCCATGCTATTCCTGGCATGGAAATTGCATCATTTAGATGATACAAGGATACCTTCACACTACTATAAATCAAGGTCAGCTTTCTGCTAAATGTAAGACCTGCTGATGTGTCTTATATTTGCCAAGTTCATTCGCTGGGGGAAGGGAAACTGGAAACAGGCATCAGGAAAAGGATCAGATCTTCCATTTCTGGTCTCACTTGGAATGAAATCCAGCCAGCGTATGCCTGGGATGAAAGGTACCTATCATAGATCAGTCTCTTTGAAGTCCACCATCCTATTCTATTTGTTCCTTCCCTTCAGAGCCAGACTGCTTTCCTCCATCCTTGTTTATCAGTGTGATATTCAGCAATAATTCAGGCTCTGACCTGAATTACCACTGCAGAAAACACTTTATTAGGAAGCAAAAAGTCATCCTGGAAAGGCAGAGGCTGAGAGAATAATAGGATAGAAGCTGTCCCAGAGGACAAAGCCAAGGAAAGAGGGGTGGTACTGAGTGTAAAGCAATCCAAGGCTGCCTGACAACCTGTCCTGAGTAAGGCACGCCACCAAGCTACATTTCCTTGGGTGGAGAGCCCACAAGGAATTATTCCAGGTTTCCCCTACTCCCTCTTGCTTCCTTTGCTCTGGAAGTGGCTGTTCTTGCAGTGCCTGGGGATGTGCCTAGCAGACTGGTCCTGTCTCTGGGTTGAACCCAGAGCTGCCTGCTGGGGTCCCAGGAGATATCACAAACAACGAAACAATGAGCATCCTCCCCATGGCCAAAGGCATGGGCCAGTGATGTAGATGATGAGCTTAGCTGCTCTCCATAAGCAATGCCAGATGCCACCTCTGACTGCTGTCTTCTTTCCTGCAGCGGGTGTGAAGAGGGATGTCGTGTTCATGGTTGACGGCTCCCGCTATGCTGCCCAGGAGTTCTACCTCATCCGCGATCTCATTGAGAGGATAGTGAACAACCTGGACGTGGGTTTTGACACCACCAGGATATCAGTGGTCCAGTTCAGTGAGCATCCCCACGTGGAGTTCCTGCTTAATGCCCACTCCACCAAGGATGAGGTGCAGAGTGCCGTGAGACGGCTGCGGCCGCAGGGTGGCCAGCAGGTGAACGTGGGGGAGGCTCTTGAGTTTGTGGCAAAGACCATCTTCACCCGGCCCTCCGGGAGCCGCATAGAGGAGGGTGTCCCTCAGTTTTTGATCATTCTCTCCTCCCGCAAGTCCGATGATGACTTAGAGTACCCATCACTCCAAGTTAAACAAGTGGGGGTGGCACCTATGGTGGTAGCGAAGAATGTGGATCCTGAAGAGATGGTACAGATTTCCCTTAGTCCTGATTATGTGTTCCAAGTCTCCAGCTTCCAGGAACTGCCCAGCCTTGAGCAGAAGCTGCTGACTCCTATTGAAACCCTGACTGGGGACCAAATCAGACAGCTGCTGGGAGATGTGCAACCCCCCATAGGTAAGTCCCTGTTGATACTGACTGCCTCAGTGTTGCTATTCAAGTAGATGTTGCCCAAATGTGTAAATAACTTCCCATCCTTTCTCTCTAAACTGAGGTTTTCCTTAGTTAAAAGCAAAGGTGTAGCACATGCACAGTTTTAGAAGGAAACTTTTAGATATGTGGAAATTCTACCCAAGTACCTAAACAGATTGTAACTTCTGATTTTCAAGTCAAATACCGTCTATTCCTATTTAGCAGCTCTCTAGGAAAGAGACATAAATCTGGGGCTAAATGAAGCTGGAAAAACTCTCCAGAGGAGAGTGTTAATGAATGAAACAGATAAGGCTCTGAGTAATGCATGCTTTGAATATTAGGCAGACTGCTAACAGACACATGCACGCTTGCACACAAACCATTTTGGAGAGGCTCCCTGTAGGACCATGCCTAAAGTTGGCTAAAATATGCCGTGCAATTCTACATCACACGAAAACAGATAGCACAGAAATCCTCCAGCAAAGCTCAAGCAAAGACTTGGCACACAAGTAATTTCCTCTGTCCTTGTTTCCTGCAGATGTTTCTGGTGATGAAAAGGACATAGTCTTCCTTATTGACAGCTCTGACAGTGTTAGGCCTGATGGGCTTGCTCACATTCGGGATTTCATCAGCAGAATTGTTCAGCAGCTGGAAGTTGGGCCAAACAAAGTGCGAATCGGTGTAGTGCAATTCAGCAACAATGTCTTTCCTGAGTTCTACCTGAAGACCCACAAGTCCAAAAATGCTGTCCTTCAAGCCATCCGCCGCTTGAGGCTTAGAGGGGGGTCCCCTGTGAATGCTGGCAAAGCCCTAGATTATGTGGTGAAGAACTACTTCATCAAGTCTGCGGGGAGTAGGATAGAAGACAGAGTGCCCCAGCACCTAGTCGTCATCCTTGGAGACCGGTCCCAGGATGACGTGAACAGGCCTGCTAACGTGATCACTTCAACAAACATTAAACCTCTGGGTGTTGGAGCCAGGAATGTGGACAGGGGCCAGCTGCAGGTCATTACCAATGACCCTGAACGTGTGCTTGTGGTACAGGACTTTACAGGGCTCCCAACTTTGGAAAAGAAGATACAGAGTATTCTTGAAGAGCTTCCAATACCTACAACAGAAACCCCTGGATTTTTAGGACCTGGTAAGACTGCTGTAGACTTTTCTGGACAGAGCACAGACAGAATTTGTATAATGTGAAAATGATTCCATAATAACACCTTTTGATTCCCAACCATTTAGTCACATTGTTTTAAAGAAGACTTTGAAAAAGATCTTGTTGAGCATAGGAAAGAATACAACTAAATTTGAAATGAGATGAGAGTGTCTATCACAAAACCAAGTAATGTTGTATGAAGTGTAATAAATGTGTGGTATAAAACCTTTCTTCTTGTATGGATGTAAAATCATGCCAAAGACCAATAAAACTAAAAAGGTAGAGAGAAGCGAGAAACACAACACTACTGCACTAAGCATCTTAAATAATATAGATGCCACGAACAATTATTAACAACTGTATTTTCTTTGCAATCTTTCCAGGAGGTAAAAAGCAGGCTGACATTGTGTTTTTGCTGGATGGCTCCATCAATCTGGGGAGAGATAACTTCCAAGAAGTTCTCCAGTTTGTCTACTCTGTGGTGGATGCCATTTATAGGGATGGCGACTCTATCCAGGTAGGACTGGCCCAGTACAACTCAGATGTCACTGATGAGTTTTTCCTCAAGGATTATTCCACCAAACCTGAGATTTTAGATGCCATCAACAAAGTCATCTACAAAGGTGGCCGAGTGGCTAACACTGGCGCAGCCATCAAACACATCCAGGCAAAACACTTCGTGAAGGAGGCCGGCAGCCGAATTGACCAGAGGGTGCCCCAGATTGCTTTCATCGTCACAGGTGGGAAGTCCTCAGATGATGGGCCGAGTGCCTCCTTGGAAATCACACAGAAAGGTGTCAAGGTATTCGCGGTTGGTGTGAGAAACATCGATCTGAAGGAAGTGAGCAGGCTGGCCAGTGAGAGTGCCATGAGTTTCAGAGTGTCCACAGCCCAGGAGCTGTCTGAGCTGAATGAGCAGGTCCTGGTTACACTGGAAGCCGCTATGGAAGAGAAATTGTGCCCAGGAACGACAGACGTTACAAGAGGTAAGTGTGACCCTTTCATAATGTGCTCAGGTCATTCCCAAGGGTGGCTTTTATTATCCAATGCATTTTAATGGACTTGTCCAGCCTGCTGTTGTGTTTTGCCTAAGCCTGAGGTGCAGCATGGGCTCAGACGTCCTCCATGAGCTTGGTGGTAGGCTGCAAGCCTTGGTATGAATGCTGCCTGTTGGTGTGCTTTGGCATGTGAATGACTGGTGTACCGTCACTGCAGAGGTGACATTGTGGTGGAAGAATTTCAGATATGACAGGCACTAATAACTGACCTTCTATTATTGCATTGGAGAGGCTTCTTTAATTAGCTGCCTTTGGACTAAGTCTCACTACCTTCATCTCCAGATGTGCAGGCACATGATGCCAGTAGCATGTTGGCAGACCAATTTGTTTAGTGCCAAAACAAAAAGTGATGGTCCTTCTTTTGCCTGCTGCGTTTATAACAAGCTAATTGGACTCCTTGGCCATTCAGTCCCTGGCATGCATGATGTGATGGAAACCAGAATTTCTTTTGCCAGGTCATCCAGGGTCCTCACTTGATCTCATGACAGGTATCCAAGAAAAAGCTAGGGCATGAGTGGTTGTATTTTAAGGTAAAATTGCCTTAAAAAGAAATCCTAAGATTTGGCTACTTCAGAAGCCAAGCAAGGGGAACTGGGGTGAGCAAGCGAGCTGGTATTGCTGTCAGACCAGAGTCCCTGCAGCTTGTTTAATTTACTACAGTATGACAAATCCTACTCCCAGCACAACTAACCACAGCTCAGCCTCAGATTTTGAGCAGAGGCGTCTCCTGAGCCTCTGGAGAAGCTGAAGGAGAGCCACAGCAGCCCTAAGCTGAGCAGTAGCTCCAGCCGGGATGAAAAACTGAGTGCAGGGAAATTTCTCTTGGTGGTAACCATGAGTGCTTCCCAAGTGCAGCATCAGTGTGGTTAATATCAAAGACATTTCAAACACTTCCATGCTTGAAAGCCCGTGTAGGCTCGGGAGATGTTACATGCAGACAAAAGGCAGCTGGCAGACTGATTTCCCCATGCTCCAGACCAATGGGCAGCTCCAGCCTGCAGGGTGGCCCCAAGCCCGTGCTAAATATTCCTGCAGAAAGGCAGACCGTGCATCGCCTTATGAGCTTGGGCTGAGCAACTTCAATACCTCTTTCTGCCCTAATTCCCAGTTATTCCATATGAATCCTAGCTACGCCATTCAGGTACTGGAGATCAGTTGTCTGATCATCACCTCCCTGTACATCCCCTTCACTGGAGGATGGTTGCTTCAAGCACAGGCAGAAGGTGCATGAACACGGTGCAAGAACTGACAGGTTTTCATGCAGTGGAGAGAAAGCAGCAGTCTTGGCTGCCTGATGAAAATGCAAAATCCTGTTAGATTTGGTTTAGTGAGCTCATCCCAATGCTGAACAACAATTGCACAGGAAAAGAAATTAAAATTCATAAAATGCAGATTTTCCCAGGTTATCATTGCTATGACGAAAGGAAGCCTGAGGCACTTGTGTGTCAAATGGTGGCAATTTTCAATGTAGAGAGTGTCTTCTCTAACGACTAACAGAATAACTAGGGAAGTCATTACATGAAAAGCAACAGTTGTGTTGCTCAACGGTGATGCTCTCCTCTCATCTCTTTCTGCATTTCCCTTTCAGATTGTGACTTAGATGTGATACTTGGCTTCGATGTCACAGATGTTGGGCCCGGCCAAAATATATTTAATTCCCAGAGAGGTCTGGAGTCCAGAGTCGAGTCTGTGCTGAACAGAATAACACAGATGCAGAAGATCAGCTGCACCGGCAACCAGGTGCCCAACGTCAGGGTAGCCATCATGGCCCAGGCTCGGGGAGGACCCGTGGAGGGACTGGACTTCTCTGAGTACCAGCCTGAGCTCTTCGAGAGGTTTCAAGGCATGCGCACCCGTGGGCCCTATTTTCTCACAGCAGATACGCTGAGGTCCTACCTGAACAAATTCAGATCTGCGCCCTCCGGCAGCACCAAGGTAAGTCAAAACCAAGGCCACTGGGATGATGTTGGCCAGGAAAACTGACTTCTGATGTATTTTATTGGCAAAGAAACTGTAAATTCATAATAAATTAAATAAATAAATTTATTCATTAAATAAATAAATTTATTGCAGCCTGTACCCATGAGCACTGCTTGGCTGAAAACTATTGTTTTCTAGATTTACCCTGTTCATGCATTAGGAACTGTCCTGGTTTGAGGTAAAACAGGACCATTTTTGTTCAGTAACTTTTCTTTTTAGCTAGGCCTCTTCTAACTGCTGAAATTAACAGCATGTTTTGCAGAAAACTGTTCGCTCTCAGAGTGATAAGACCCATGTTTATAGCTGAGGCCAAGAAACGGTATGCAGAGAGGCTCTTGCTTATACTTATTGCTATAACAACC
>VFFE01007090.1:385151-638566 GCA_008921705.1 Burhinus oedicnemus
AAAAAAAAAAAAAAAAAAAAAAAAAAAAGCAAATGCCTGGTGGTTTGCTGGCTTGTAGAGACTTTTAAGGTCTAATCCTGATTTTATTCCCACCAGTGTAACTGCTGAGATCAGTGGCACTACGCTTGGTTTACTCTGGCATATGCATCTGCATTTAGCTGCTGGTTTTTAAAAGGCAAAAACCAAACTGGAGCTGGTGTAGCTGGGACATCGGGGGATGCGCTCCCTGTGGCTCTGCTGCTGCCTGTCCCTCAGGGCATGAATCCCAGGGACCGTGGCACGCTTCTGCATGCATGAGTGAACAACTCACCTGTGCAGTGTTGGGGGATGCAAGGAAGGGAAAACGTGCCAAAGTTTGATTTAAGAGAGCTGGCCATCTGGCAGAAGGTGGAGTGTGGATTTCTCTCTCCCTCTCTCCCCAGTAGTTTTAACTATTCAAACGTAACTTTGGACTAAGAGAAGCAGTGATACACAGATCTAAAAGCGATAGAGAAACGCGTGTGCTTACATACTTGTGTAACAAGTCTCATTGTTTCTTCATTTGCAGGGTATGACAGGACGAAGGGGACCAATAGGCGTTAAGGTAAGAGGTAATGGGGATGACACCTGGGGCTCCTGTCATGCCACTGGCCAGGCAGCCACAGCACCCAGAGGGATGTGCCAAGAGAAGAGACATTCTTTGCTTCTTCCTCTTTGCCTCCTCTCTCCTTCAAATTTCCCTCCTGCTCCTCAGCTCATCTCCCTCTTTGCTCCTTGCTGGACTCGGTGCAAAACCAGGCATCCTCTGCAGCATTCCCTACTCAGATGCTTTGTCTCTGCATGCTGCTGGAGCAGTGTAATGGGGCCAAAGCATGAAGAAGATTGATGTCTGTTGATTGCAGGAGGCAAATTAACCTGCCGGTTCTGTGCTTATTCACTGCTATAACCATATTCTGCAAAAAAACCCCAAGCATCTGTCCTTCCCTAAAATAACTGTTCTTCCCTGCTCTTTATGCAGCTGTAAATGCCCTGAAATCTCTTCTCCCTCCCCATGGTGTTGACCATGTCCCCACATGCTAACCTGCATTGTCCTGTTTTGCACTTAAAGGGTACCAAGGGCTCACTCGGTCAAGCGGGGCCAGCTGGAGAACAAGGCATGAGAGGGCCACAGGTCAGTGAGCTTACAGCAAAGTCAATGTCTTATGTCATGACACTGTTGCATTATTTCATCACAGCTGCTGCCTCAAAGAGTCTCAGCAGCAAGGACTGTTGGGATTTGGGTGGTTTTGGGTGCACTGTGGCCCGGCTGCCCTGTCCCAGGACATCAAGCCTGCCATTCCATTCACAGCACCAGAGCTGTGATGTGTTTGAAAACCATCTCTTGGTGCACTGTAGTGTTTGCTTCCCCTTGCGATCTCATGTAGCACTGGTGTGTTTCTGCCCATGTGCTTTGACACAGTCTCTCTTTTCTCCCCACACAGGGTCCGCCTGGCCAGCTTGGCACACCAGGCATAAGAGGAGAGCAGGGCATTCCCGGACCCAGGGTAAATCCTTCTGCTGCTTCTCAGCCATTGACCCAACTGCACTCAGCAAGAACATCTCACTGAGCCAATAAGATGCAGCTGACGTGTCTTCCCATTTCCCTCTCTAGGCCTCTGACTCTGTTTCATTCTCTTATAACACACTCTTCAAGTACAATCCTCCTCTCAACTTATGCTAAAGATTTCTTGATCAAGAGTTACAAAAGAGAAAGGGTTAAAAGCAACCACAAAGGGGTCAGGACTTCAGCGTTTGGCACATTATGGTTTACAATCTTAATGAAAGCACATCCCTGAGTGCCTGGCAGAGCATCCTCTGTGATGTTTCAACGTCTGAGGCCAGAGCATGACCATTTCACATGCTCACTGGGGTCCCCCATGCATTTATTTCTCCCTTCTGCTGCCCACCCCAGCAAGACTCGTGGCCATAAAGCCAGACACATCTTGCATTTCCCTATCCTGAGCAGGACTTTTTCCCTCCTACCTACACCTTTCCCAGGGGGTTGCTCTGAGGACGATATAGGTTGCTGCTGATATTTACATTCAGCTGACCTGGTCCTTCAGCTCTTCCCAAGAGTGAATTAAACTTCTGAATTGCCTAAGGTGCTTTGAGAGGCACTAGTCCTAGTAGCTAGTACATGATTTCTACAGTCACCCAATCCCCTAGTTTCTGGCACCCAGTTTGATTGACACACTGCCAATGAGCCTCTTCTTGTTTCTGTTTCAGGCCGGTGGCGGACCACCAGGAACCTCAGGAGAGCAGGGCAGGATCGGTCCCCTGGGACGAAAGGTATGCCTTCACAAGCATGGGGCATCAGCAACTAAAACAGCAATGAAAATCTCCTGGATAGGAGTGAGCTTAAAAAAATACTGGAGATTAACATCTTGGAGCGAAATTAGCTTGTCTTCAGTGGATTGCACAGTGTGGAGTAGAGCAAGGTCTGTGCTTTTGTTGTTTCATTAGGCTCCTGTTTCATTGAACAAAAGTAACTGAGTAACTGAGATTCCCAAGTAATTTTCCAGGGTGGATTCTCAGCTGGTGCCCACATGCGAAGGTGGTCGTGCTCGGTCCCTCCAGATCCTCTACGATTTTATATTTCCAGATTCACACACACTGGTTCATTTCCACGGCTACTCCACTGTCCATTTGCACTAGCAAAATTCCCAGCGCTTGGGAGCTTTTGTTTCTGTGGTGTTTATAAAAAGCAAATACCATCCTGTGGTGGGAGCTGGCTGGTCTCCTGTGTCTCATTGCTCAGCTTTCCTGAAATCATGAAAGGTCCTTACTTACTTGCTTACTTACTAAAGAGTAAGCATTTTGTAGCATTGTTGGCCACGTAGGTCTAGCTATGACTTTCTGCTGCAAGGACCATTGCAGACTGGTCTATGTAAAGACACCAGTGCTGAAGGGGTGAGAAAGGCTCAGAATTGCCTGGAGTTTCAGCACATGCTTTAACAGATGCTCCTGTTTTCAGGGTGAGCCTGGAAACCCTGGACCCAAAGGGCCAAATGGACAGCAGGGCCCACGAGGAGAGATGGTAAGTGTGACCATGCACTCACACCTTTAAGGATGCTGGGCTGAACCTTCTCCTGTGGCAAACGAGCCACAACCCTTTGCAGTGGACAGTTCAGCTCCCCTATGATCTTTGCATCCTCTAGAGCACAATATGAGAGAGGGAAATCAGCCTTATGTCTTCAGCTGGCATAAGCACAGTTGGTAACAGTAGTCCCTTTGAAGGAGTGAATTATATTCACTTGAAAAGTGACTTTTAGCATCTCAGAGATGAGTCTGCAGGGCAGAGGCTGTCCAGAGTTGCTCGGCCTTGTCCTGGCGCATTGCATGAGGCATGGGCCATCACCCTGAGCTAACATCATGTGCTAGTTCAAAGTAACCAGTAAAAAGGATGTATAGACTAAGTGAGCCCTTTCACGGGGCCTGATTCTCATTACTCTGTATAATGATGAGCCAACTAAGGAAAAGGTGATTTGTGTAAAGCAAGGGAGGGCAAGCTTGGGTCAGACACAGCTATAAGTACAACCCTAGCATTGACCGAACTCCTAACCTGCTTCCCATTGCTGGCTTCCACCACACATTATATGTGTATATTAAGAAGGTTTTAATTCACATTTGTAGTTTTGGCACCACCTTTTTGTGCTTTTTTTTCTTGCAATAATTTCTTCTATAGAAGGACTTCTCAAAGGCCTGTGGCATCAGTGGGTTCTTTGTATTGATGCCGCTGGATCTGTGAGGTTTAAGCTATTCACATATGACTGTGTATTAATGACTTTTGCTTTCCAATTTTAGGGTGATGATGGTCGAGATGGAATTGGTGGCCCAGGTCCTAAAGGCAGAAAGGTAGGTGTATTTTCAGCATGCTTGTCTATCCACATGTGTTACCAAGGACAAGGCAGTAGCCAGTGCAGATGGGCAAGCACAGAGCCTGGGTGAAGTCAGACACGTATAGGGACAAAAATCAGCCCTGTGTGTACCCTGGTAAGAAAATCAGGCAAGACTCTTCAAACCTTTCCCCTCTGTCTTTGTCTTGGTTTTGCCTACGTAAATCAGCTCCTCCAAGGAGGAGGTATAATCCTTTTGTACCTTCTAGCCAGAAAGACCCATGAATGTCTGTGGAACTTTGAAAACAATATGCCAGCATCTCTGATAGTTCCTCTACAGTTGAACTTAGCCTTAGAGGGGCAATCAGACCATAAAAAGAGTAGCTGTTAGCTTTTTGTTACTTGTATGAGGAACAAAATTGCAAAATGAATTTGCAATCTCACTCTCTCTTTCCTCCATTTAATTTCTTCAGTTGTTATAGATCTGCCTGTAGAATCAGGTTCATTTTCTAAAACTGTATATTCACATAAACCCTTATGTTGTTTCAGGGAGAACGTGGCTTCATAGGCTACCCAGGGCCTAAGGTACGGTGCAGCCCATGAGCTATGCAGTAATTTCTGAAGCAACGTAACCATTACCTATGGTCCTGTGCAGATTTGGAGCTGCTATTTGTGTTTTTCCCTAACTAGGGTGGGCCTGGTGACCGTGGTGGTGCTGGAGGCCCCGGCCCTAAAGGAAACAGAGGCCGCAGAGTAAGTTGGACCATGACAAAATTTTTCCCCTCTGCATGAATGGGCTAAAAGATGTGTGCGTCTTTTCCCGCTAAGTGTTGACCCATGCACTTGGGAGTCCTCTTGCAGATGTTCATGGTGAGGATTTTTTTTGCTCTCTCTCTCTCTCTAGGGAAATGCAGGAGATCCTGGGACACCTGGACAGAAAGGAGAGGTTGGATACCCCGGACCATCTGTAAGTGTTAATTTCATTGCTGATGGAGCCTCTGGCTTCCTCCCCAGAGAGAGTCCTGGTTGCCTCTCTGAGAAACGTGGTGGTCCCTATTGGTGACAGGGATTGAAAAATACACCCACCTCCGTCTCCTGCTAATTTCAAGTTGGGCAAATTGCTCTTTGTCTTGGATGTGTCTCTGTAAATTTCCAATTAGCTGTTTATCATTGATAAATATTCACCCACGCTCAAACCACAATGAACAGCAGGAGGAAAAGGTCAAGAGACGGGCTCTTATCGGACACTAGGACTTCCCCATGGCAGCATGCCACTTAAAGCTACTTCTAGGAAGTTCTCAACTCTTTATCATTTATCACCCCACACAGGATGTGGTCCATGAGCAAATCTGAGTGGCACAGAGCACCCTAGGAAGGCCAAGGTGACTTGGCTTGCTTTGCATGTGAACCTAGAGCATTGTAAATGTCCTTTTTGGGTTTGGTCTCAGCTAGGTTCACTCCACACAGGGGAAAACATTTCCCCCTGGTGTTGGAAATACAACTGAAAACAGGCAGATTTCCCTTTAGCTTTTGCATGACTTGTACTTAAATAATTATTCCAGCTGGGTTTGTGGGGCACCCTGAAAATATACATCACACTCAATTTTACTTTATTTTTTAAACAGGGACTTAAAGGCGATAAAGGAGAATCCAGAGATGTAAGTTTGGCACCATTCCTCTTTTGTTTTGAAATACTCTTTTGTTGGCTATGTCACATATCTCTTTTTTTCCCCCTTCTCTCTCTCTTTCATTTTCTGAAGCAATGTGCGCTTGTGCGGAACATCAAAGACAAATGCCGTGAGTACATTAGTGCTTTGCTAATTCCCTGTCACTACCCTTGTATGCCTGTCATATTACACGAATGGCACTAACTAAACTGCTTTTTTTCCCCATCTTTTCCACAGCTTGCTGCTATGGTAAGTCACCTTCAGTCCTTTAAATCCCAGTGTGACCGTGTGCCAGAATTTTTTCTCTCCCCATGCATGTGGTATGAATGATTTACCCCTGCTGAAGACATGGTCCTTGCACCCTGACAACTATTTGGGGCACTATTTGTTACCAACCTACATTTCTGGCAGGTCCCAAGGAGTGCCCAGTCTTCCCAACTGAGCTGGCCTTTGCTATCGACACCTCCTCGGGTGTCGTGAGGGATGTTTTCAACAGGATGAAGCAAACCGTGCTCAGAGTGGTCAACAACTTAACCATCGCTGAGAGCAACTGTCCTCGGGGTGCACGGGTGGCTCTGGTGACCTACAACAACGAGGTCACCACAGAGATTCGCTTCGCTGATGCCAGGAAGAAATCGAGCCTCCTCCAGCAGATCCAAAACTTCCAGGCAACCCTGACCACGAAGCCACGCAGCCTGGAGACTGCCATGTCCTTTGTGGCCAGGAATACCTTCAAGCGTGCCCGAAGCGGCTTCCTTATGAGGAAGGTGGCTGTCTTTTTCAGCAACGGGGACACGAGAGCCTCTCCGCAGCTCAACGACGCTGTGCTGAAACTCTATGATGCCGGGGTCATGCCTGTGTTCCTCACCAGCAGGCAGGACCCGGTTCTCACCAGAGCTCTGGAGGTTGGGGTCATTCACTCTTTCTTTCCTAGTCTGGTTTGCTGGGGAGATTGATGTCACTGGCTCCTACAGGCAGTGGTTGGCTTCCACAGACCTTTCAAGTGCTTAGCACTGAGAAAGCATTGCTGGCCAAACTCATCCAGCATGTCTATTACAAGAGAAATCCAAAACACAGTGCGTGTTGTGAAACGCTAGTGAGATTATGATGAGTCATTTGTTTCCCAGAACATGGCCCCAAAGTGCCAGGTGTGGTATGAAACAGAAGAAAAGACGGTCTCCATAACAAGAAAGGTCTGATTGAGACAGAAAGGCAAAGGGTGAAAAAGTAGAATCATAGAATAGTTTGGGTTGGAAGGGACCCTTAAAGGTCATCTAGTCCAGCCCCGCTGCAATGAGCAGAGACATCTTCAACTAGATCAGGTTGCTCAGGGCCTCCGAGTGTTTCTAGGGATGGGTCATCTACCCACCTCTCTGGGCAACATGTTCCAGTGTTTCAACACCCTCATTGTAAATAATTTCTTCCTTATAGCTAGTCTAAATCTACCCTCTTTTAGTTTAAAACCATTACCCCTTGTCTATCACAACAGGCCCTGCTAAAATGTTTCTCCCCATCTTTCTTATAAGCCCCCTTTAAGTACTGAAAGGTCACAATAAGGTCTCTGTAGAGCCTTCTCTTCTCCAAGCTGAATAACCCCAGCACTCTCAGCCTGTCCTCATAGGAGAGGTGTTCCAGCCCTCTGCGCATTTTTGTGGCCCTCCTCTGGACCCACTCCAGCAGGTCCATGTCTTTCCTATGCTGAGGGCTCCAGAGCCAGATGCCGTACTCCACCAGAGTGGAGTAGAGGGGCAGAATCATGTTCCTTGACCTGCTGGCCACAGTTCTTTTGATGCAGCCCAGGATATGGTTTGCCCCCTGGGCTGCGAGCACACAGTGCTGGCTCGTGTCCATCTTTTCATCCACCAGTAACCTCAAGCCCTTCTCAGCAGGGCTGCTTTCAATCCCCCAGCCTGTATTGATACTACAGGTTGCTGAGACCCGTGTGCAGGACCCTGCACTTGACCTTGTTGAACCTCATGAAGTTCACATGGGCCCACTTCTCAAGCTTGTCCAGATCCCTTTGGATGGCATCCCATCCCTCAGGTGTGTCATCTGCACCACTCAGCTTGGTGTTGTCTGCAAATTTGCTGAGGGTGCACTCAATAAGAAGTACCATGCACAGAGAGAGAGGAAGTACAGAGATTTAAAGCAATAAAAAAGCCCCAGAGGAGCATGCTGAGCACTTGTTCAAGTGCTTGATCCTTTTGTTGGAGTTTATGTCTGTAAACTAGTCCCACTAGCTGATGTCAGGGGCATTAGACTGCTCCAGTTGGGATCCACCAAAAGCAGCGTGCCTAGCAGAAAATCCCTTAGAGCTGTGCATTGCCCTCCCATACTTTGAGCTGAAAATAACAGAAGGCAGAATTACTAACACCATGTTTTTCTGTTTGCATCTCACCAGATCAACAACACAGCAGTTGGACATGCAATTGTTCTTCCAACCAGTGGTGGTCAGCTGAATGAAACTATCCGGAGGCTCTTGACTTGTCACATTTGTCTGGGTAAAGCATCCAATTTCTCCTCTAGACAGTGTCAAATCCTTCTGGTCATGCAGCAGTTGGTCATCAGTGGTGCAGAAGGGAAGCCCATTTGGGAGTCAGCCCTTTTGCTGCTGTGGACAAGGGATTTGTATTCTTAGGTTGAGCAGAAAACATTGGCATTGTGAATGAGGCTTGCTGTTTAGCATGGGCGTTCTCTGCTTTGTAATGAGAAGCTCCTTTTTTGGCCGGTACCCATTTTTACAGCCCAAATACCAATAGCTAAGCACTCTAAAATATGGCCTTCTGCCATTTATGACAGAGCACTTGAGGGATCCCTTTGGATAAAGGAGCGTGTAAGAATAATAAATGCAGAACTAAGTGTGTTTTGGGATGAAATTACTTTTGTATCAAGTAATGGACTAGTGAACGTTCATGGCTTGATAGTAGTATTTCATATGACATGAGAAATTTTTATAGTGACAAGGGAGGGTCATATTTAGTTCCTCCAGGTGAAACCTACTTTATTTCTTCCCTAGATGTATGTGACCCTGATCCTGTCTGTGGTTTTGGTAGTCAGAGACCTGTATTCAGAGACAGAAGGGCAGCCCCAACAGACGTAGACACTGACATTGCCTTCATCATGGATAGCTCGGAGTCAACCACCCCTTTGCAGTTCAATGAGATGAAGAAGTACATTTCCCACCTTGTAAGTAACCTGGAAATCAGCTCTGAGCCAAAAGTATCTCAGCACCATGCAAGAGTGGCAGTTCTCCAGCAAGCTCCTTATGAATATGAAACCAACTCAAGCTTCCCGCCAGTAAAAACTGAGTTTTCACTAACTGATTATGGATCCAAAGAGAAGATCATTAATTACCTTCAGAACCAAATGATCCAGCTCCACGGCACAAGGGCTATAGGAAGTGCAGTTGAACACACAATGGCTCATATTTTTGAAAACGCTCCAAACCCTCGGGATCTAAAAGTCATAGTTCTGATGATGACTGGAAAAGTGAATAAACAAGAATTTGAGCACCTGCAGAAGGTTGTTATTGATGCAAAATGCAAAGGGTACTTCTTTGTTGTCTTGGGCATTGGCAGGAAGGTGAATGCCAAGAATATCTATAGCCTAGCTAGTGAGCCAAATGATGTATTCTTCAAATTGGTTGATAAACCAGGAGAGCTTCATGAAGAGCCCTTACTACGCTTTGGGAGACTGCTGCCATCTTTTATCAGAAGTAAGTAAAACACCCTGCAGCTAAAGCCTTATGGAACGGTCACCGTGTGACCTCAGAGGGGTTAATCTGCCAGGTTTGCTCTTCCTGCCTGTTGGTTGGGTGGGCTCTAGGCTGACCACCTCTCTGGGCAGTGCGGTTCACTGAAATGTTAGTCTTTTTTATATGTTCTGTACTGTTTGTTCTGTTTTGTTGCTGCTCATAGGTCTGCCTAGTTGAGTATGTCTGGTTTTTGTTCACTTTGGCCTCCCCAGCCCATCCTGTGCAGTCTGTTGGTCTGCCAAGTAGAGTCTATACTTCTGTCTGGTTTGACTTGGTCTCCATGGGCTCACCTGTGGGATCTGATCTAATCCTGCCTGGCTTGCTGGTCACATCTGCGACATGTCCCATAGGGTCTGGTCCTGCTGGGGCTCTTTGCTCTCTGCAGCCCAGCAGCCTGCTAGCGCTCCCCCTGAGCTCCCCGAACACCCAGCATATCTATCTTCTCAACTTCAGCATAATCGTGTCTAGCAGGCATTTGGATGGCTTGGGCTGAGATCTGGAGTTGCTGTATGCAGATTTAAGGACCAGATGAACAGGATTCTTTGCTCAGGGATAAATGACGCTGCTGTTTGGGATGTGCAGATCGTGCCTTGAAAAATTGCATCTCAGCTTATCTAGAGACCCCAGGCTGGATCTCTAGCTAAAGCCAGCTGCCAGAGATCCTAAACAGACCTGGCTAGCAAGGACAAGAAAAGGACCTTTTCTAGGAAAGCTAGTTTTATCAAAAAGTCCTGAAAAATCAGTCTACTGTGCTAATAAACCACTGATTCAGGAATGTCTTGGACTAAATAGGAAGCAAACATGAGCACATCTTTTCCTGGAAATAAATGTTTAGGTTTTCCCAGTATGCTTTTTCCATTTACCACTTACAGGGGTCCTAGAAACTTCTAACTCTTGACAAAAATATTAACTGTGTGGTCGGAAGTGCCTTGTTATAAGAAAGCTGTTTACATGTGACGGACTAAGACATATAGCCCTCTGGTATCTTGTAGTTACTGCTCTCATGTTTGTAAATTATAATAACAAATCTCCCAGCCCAGGGCGCTGCAATAACCACACCAAACGTCAAGAGGTATTCCATAGCTTTTGTCAAAGCAAGCAAGAAGAGAAGAGGGTTTTTTAAATCAAGAAGAAATATATGTAATGTGTTGTTGGTAGGTACCCACCATCCTCAATACCAATGTTTAATGCCAGGCTCTCTCTGTCTCTAGGTGACTTTGCTTTCTACCTGTCTCCAGAGATAAGGAAACAGTGTGAGTGGTTCCAGAGTGATCAGCAGGCCAAAAGCCAGAGCCCGGGGCACGCTGGGCACAAAGCAGTGTAAGTAGTGGTTTATCTGCAAGAGAATGAGCTTTACTAACAGCCTGTCTGGGGCAGAAATATTCATTTCCAAGTCCCTGTTTGGAAAAAAATAAGAAAAAGCAACCTCAATGATAACAATCGGGATTATCAGCATGTTACCGGTTCACTTAGTGTTGTGGCAAAAGAGCAACAGCTCTATCTAATAGAGAAGGGTAGACAAGTACACATATAATTTTAAATTTGTGTTAAATTTCATATTTATCTGTTTATAAATTATATGAAGGAGGCATATGCTACGGTCATGCAGGTCAGGAATTTCAGAAATTACTATTAATTTGAGGTTTTCCACTCAACAAACTGCCCTGGACTATCTAATATTCAGGATCCATCATAGAACATATCCTAATACTTTTCTGAGAGAAGTGAAAGCTTGTATGACCAAGACTCACTTACCACAGCACACAGGTGTCCTGGCTTTAGAAGTCTGAGCCTCTTGAAATCAGGCACGTACGGGTCTGTCACTCATGTGTGTACAGTTTGTGTATGGACAGACTTGTGCCCCAAGTGATAGGCAGTGCTCTGCAGCGCTTTTCACTGCTTAGCTGTGGGCATATCTAAAGCTGACAAAGACTATTGACCTCAGGGGGTGGGGGGTGTTCTTGCCAAAGTTTTCTACATCAACTCCTCTCCAATTCCAATATTATGCTTATATAGGGGCATGGATAAAAGCCATATCAGATGCTTTTGCTTGACAGGTACGTGGCACCCAATGTGACTATAAGTCGGACCCTCAATGTCAGCACCACAGTCAGTGCAACCATTAAGCCTGTTGCGAGTACAAATGCCCGTGCCAGAACCACCACTGCCAGCACCACGGCCCAGACCAGAGCCACCGACCAGACCACAGCCAGCACCGTGGTCCAGATGAACGCCACCGCACAGAGCACAGCAAGCACCGCCACCCACACTAAAGCCACTGGCCGCACCACCACGAGCACCACAGCCGCCGTGGCAGGTGGCAGGAGAAGACAAGGTGGTACGTGAAAGGCTCTCCCCACACGAGCAGTGCCTCTCGCTTGTCTGTACCACAGTTTGATGTGGCTTTTCTTCCTCCCTGAGAGGATTATTCCTATGGGAAATGTGACTAAGAGGCCAAATTTCATGCTTGCGGAAACAAGTATTTAAGTGCAAAACTGGAAATCTGCACTGGGGGTTAAGGCTTTGTCAATTTGTGTTGAGAATTTCGTGCAAAACCGGGTGGGGGACAGGCTGCCTCTGGGCAAAACACAAGCAGGACACCTAAACATGGGACGATCCATGATCTGCTGCCTAGCTCAGCAGCACAATGACTGAGCACTTCTCTTTCTAGTGTGGCCCATTTGCTTTCTATGTTTTCCTTGTAGCATTCCCCCTCAGCTAAGTTTTGCTATTTATGGTGATTCATACAATGACATTGTTTGAATTCTCCGACAGCTAATATAAATAGTTAGTTCAGTTAGTTCACTGAATCAGTGCAGAGACCTATTTGGGAATGCTAAAGCTCTGTCATGTCAGCACAGTTCACGTAAAGGAGTTTTCCCATGTGTTTTTGCAAGGGAGTGCAGGCAGCTCTGCACTAGCTGAACAAGTAACAAAGAACATGTGTCAAAGCACAGTGACACTTAACCAGTCAATGAATGCATGTCCCTGTGTAAATAATAAATAAAAAGCAATAAATAAAACCAATCAGCTTTTGCAAGGTTAATGCTTTCATCAGCTTGTGGGAAACAAACATTTCTGGGTGTTTCTTGCTCCACTGTTTCTTCCAAGCAACATTTACAAAGGTCTCATCCAATACTCTGCCATAGCAGAAAAACCTTTCCCTAGTAGCTTCTTTGACCTGTTTAAGGTTATGTTCGATCTTAAGCAGGCTTTGCTTGAAGATCTTCAGCAGTTCAGTGAATCCATTGCACCTTAGAGAAGGATCTGACTGGACACGTTTACATTTGTTGGGAAAGTTGCACTAGGAATCATATTTCAAACTGTGTAAATCTCAAAAAAATTCCTTTGATTTGCTAGATTGCAGCAGATTATTAAAAAATAAATAAACCACTTGGTAATCATCTAGGCTATGAAAAAAAAAAACGTCCCTGCAGTGTGCTGGGGTGGGCATCTGAGATAGCAAAGTCACAATCCGGTTTGTCCGTGCCACAACAGGCTGCAGACAAATTTATTTGTTGTGGACTGGGAAGGAGATCCTGCAGTGCTGAGACACTTTTCCCTTGAGACCTTTCCTCTTCAAGTCCTTGCTTAGTGTTTCTTCTGATTTTGCATTGCAGCAAAGACCCACGATATCCAAATCACAGATGTCACCGAGAACAGTGCCAGGCTGCGCTGGGCCAGTCCCGAGCCACACAACGCCTATGTTTTTGATATCACCATCACCTTAGCACATGACCACTCTCTCGTGCAGAAGCAAAACCTGACTGGCACTGAGCACATCATCCGAGGACTCAGAAGTGGACAGAAATACCTTGTCGTCATTACCGGCTACCAGAAATCCCAACCCAAAGTAACCTACACAGGGACGTTCAGCACAAGTAAGTACCTCTTGAGGAAAACACGTAAGTGTTTATTTTTTTCATTAAATGGACACAAAAATGGAAAAAAAACATGTAAGGGACAGGGAATCAGTCGGCACCAGCGATCTCAGCCTTGGCAATTCTCAGTTGTGTCACTGCATGTCTGGCATCCTCTGGACCAGGAGCAAGAGCTGATTATGAAACGCTGCAAATGTGTTTCTTTGGCAAATGCAAGTTGACACTTCAGTGGTGTTAAATCGACACAGATTGCGGGAGAATTAAAGCCAGGCCCAGTGGGGGAGATTTTGTCGTGTTGTGCATGCATGAGACTTTGCACAATGGGTTTTGGTGGGGTCCAGCCAGCATTGCTGTAATTAATAATAAGAGTCAAACTGGGTTAACCCAGAGTAAACTCAGCCCAGCCTGATTGCAAAATAGGCAAGAAAAGATGTTTCTCCAATTGCCACTTCCATATCCACCTGTCTGCTGCTCATACTATATTATCCCCCCCAAAAAAACATAAAGAAGAGGTTAAACAGAGGGTTTAGTCCTTTGGGGATCCAAGCTCCATGTGTACAGATTACATGTAAACCTCACCAAACCCTTTGGCATGGCCAGCTTTTTTTTAGTATAGTTTGGCATAGAGGTGGTATGGAGAAGTTTGTGCTGGTCCTGCCAGTGCTGCATCTGACTTGTTCTGGCACTTCAGAGCCAATTTCAGTGCCCATGGAGAGCCTTTCCATTGGCTTCAGTGGGTTTGGATCAGGTCTGAAGTCTATTACTTTCCTAAGCAATAAATGTGCCCACAAAAATGTTGAGAAAAGACATCGATGTGTAGAAGTAACATTTGCATGTTGCTGACTTGGAGCTCTCAATGCCCAGGGAATCTGTGTTTTCCATAGAGTAAATCTCAAATGGGAACAAATTGGGCAGAGAGCAGTGATGTCACCTATGCCCACAAGTTGCGATGTGGACACTAGGTTAGGACTGTCCCCTTTACCCACATCCATACCCCCCACCAGAGAAAAGCAAATCCAACCCTTCTTGTGGCTGCAGCCCACTTCTGCCCTCCAGCCCCATGGAAAGTGAACCATGGATTGCCCTGGGAAAGGGGTGTGATGCAATATGGTGCAGTCATGCAGAGTGTGATGCAATACAAACCATGTTCTCCTTTACATCTCAAAGGATTTCTTCCCCAATGACAGTTCTCAACGGGCTGTGATGGGAGGAGTGTGGTCAAGGAGAGGTGTGCAATGCACAGCCAGCCCTTGGGGGCTGCCGGGGAGCAAGAGAAGATCCATCATGGACTATTCATTCCCCTGGAGGATGCCATTTTGTTTTTCTGCTATCCCCTAAGGCCAGAGGTGCAAAGCTAAACTAGCTACAGAGAGGCCGCGTTTGCTCCTCCAGAGCCCCTGCCCAGTCGTATGCTGTGGGATGAGTGGGGGTCATCCAAAGCAGTTGTGTAGAGCCCTGGGGATGCTCCTTCACAGTCACCACCGGGGATGAGCCGGACAACGTAGCAGAGCTGCCAGCTGGGGAGAGCAAGGCGAACCCGTCCCGGCACGGCTGGGCGGTTGTGGATTACTCATCCTGTCAGCTGCCTCCAATAAACATTTCTGAAATGTATGCGCTAGGGTAAACAGATCCAGACCTGACTCCTGCGACTTGTGTGCATCCCCCGTGCTGGAGCTGGGGCCAGTGAGTTTGTTTATGGCTACGCCGAGGGCGCCGCTGCAGATCCCCTTCCCCTTGGCTGACCCCACTGCTTCCTTCCCCCAGAGACCCCGGCGCAGCCCAAGGTGTCCCTGGCCAACATGATGCTCAACACAGAGCCCCTGGAAGGGCCCGAGAGTGGTGAGTATGGGCGATGGTGGGAGTGCTGGGCTTGGGGGCTCTGCCAGGACCCTCACCGAGAGCCTGGCCATTTGCACCAGACTTCCCCTTGCCTGCTCCCAAACCCAGCCTTTCTCAGAGCCCTGCTAGGACCAAAGGATCTGTGAATCCTTGGCTTTGCAGAGCCAGCAGATTATGAGCTAGATGACAGCCTCATCCATGTAGCCCTGTATTGGGGTCTCTGCCCCATGTGGGATCCAGAGGCCCCTGAAGTCGCTGTGATCTTCATGAGGGACTCAAACCAGATCCTGTTTCCAGCACAAGGATGGGAGATGAGCCAGGGCCCAAGTGCTGGCTGCTCTCCAGGGACAGGCCGTGCACCATGGCCTCCCTGGCACACGTAGGCGCAGGTGTGGATGCAGAACATCACCTGATGCTTGTTCACACTCTCACTCCTCATTTGGGGCACAGAGTAAGTCTTGGGTCCTTGGCTTAACACTCGGCTCTCAACAAGGTCTTGACCGACATCCAGGGATTGCAAGGGAGTTAGTGTCAAACTTTTGCATAAATTCAGCTAATTGGTAGCCTCCCTCCAGATTAACCCATCTGCCTATCCCATGTTTCTCTGTCACCAGTGGCATATATAGTAAACTGCTAAATGAGCAAGCTGTCATAACCTACTCTGTTGTTAAACCTGTTAACCTGTGTTAATAACCCATAATTACTGTAGATATTAATATGTCATCTCACAGCTTTTGTTGACATCAAGCTCATTATATCGGCACTATTACACTTAGTTGTACCGTAAATGCCAGGCTGCAACCCTTCTTCCATGGGTCTGGAAGGGCTCTCAGCCTTCATAAAGCAGCACAGCCCTATCGCAGGCACCAGCTGTGGATCTGGCATCCAAAACTCATCCCTGAATCTTCATTCTTTCGGGGTTTTTTTAAGCCTTTTGCTTGCACTATCATTACTTTCTTCCTGAGGAGATTTAAGAGCATGGGGAGATGTTGGCTGAAGGCACTGGGCAGCAGCAAGAGTTGCAAAACTGCTGTTGGCATCTGGCTGCTCACATTGAAAGGGATGAGCATGGACCTTGCGTCTGGCTGGTGGTACCACCAGAGCTTGCTGCAGCAGAGGGGCTGAGGGCGGGTGCCGGGCAGGGACCATCTCATTTCTGCCTCGCTGCATGCCCCATCTTCCCACTATTCCCATGTGTTCCCACTCATTTTGTCCTTCTCCCTGGCACAGGTATCCCCTCTGAAGCCGTCACCTGGCTTGTCCCCACCAGATGACACACATTCCTATGGCTTTGTTCAACCCCTTGTGTTCCAGCCTTTTGGAAACAAGGTGTGCAGCCTTGTGTAGGTCTATCTGCCCAAGGGAAAATGGATGTGCTGTGTGCTCACTCTGCACTTCAACACAGACCTCAGCCTTAGCTCCTCTTGTTGACCCACTTGCAGTAAACATCTCTGCCTGAGGATTTACAGCAGCCAGCAATTTAGGGGAAACATTCCCTGAGGATGTCAATCTGAAATTTTTTCAACAGGCTAAAGACGTTAAACAGGGCAGGGGATTTGGGATGGGTTGTTTAGCTGAGTTTTCTCTGTGCAACAGGAGAGGCCCGTGTGTAAATCTTCCAACAGACCTCAGAGGAAACCCCAAATTCTGCCCTCCTTATATAGGCAAAGCAGCTTCTAGCACGGATGGCCTATCTTTGCTAATAAAAACTCTGGGATTTGGACCTAAATTATAATTTCTGGGCAGGAAAGGAACATATGTTTAAATCCTCATCAAGCCTTAAAGTCTACCAGGTGCAGCTTGCCTTTAGAGATAAAATAAACACACTTAAGGTTTAAAAGTTACTGCCAAGACAAATAACTTTGAAAACAGACAGCAAAGTTGTGTGAGGGCTTGATCCTGCGTGCACTAGCGGGGACTAAGGGGCTTCCACCACCTTAGTCCAGGGACTTGGGGCAAGGATGTGTGACGAAATCATGAGTGGGGAAAGGCAAGCTGGAGGTTTGCATTCAGCAAGAAAAATCACGAGAGGTCCTGTACTGGGCTTTTTTTCTTTTTTTCTTTTCAATCTCTTTGCTTTTTCAGCTTTTAACCCTTTCAGAGTCATTTAACCTTTGCACCTTTTGACATGCAGATTGGCCAGACCCTTGCTTGCTGGACTTTGACATGGGCATGCAGTGCAAGGACTATCAGATTGTGTGGTTCTTTGACTACAAAAACAAGATCTGCAGCCAGGGTTGGTATGGTGGCTGTGGTGGTAATGCCAATAGATTTGAGGCCGAAGCTGAGTGCCTTAGCAAATGCTTAAAACCATGTAAGTACCACGTGGGGATTAATCCTTTTGTATTTTATTATATTGTCAAATAATGTTTGGATCGGAGAGAAAACATCATATAAAATCCAAACCCACACACTTTTTCCTCCAGCAGCAGCTGAGAAAGCCATGCAGCAGCCACCCCTTGAGAAAAGATTATCGTCAGGTAACACTTAAAAAAAATAATTAAAAAAATCACAAACCAAAGCAAATCCATCATTTCACCTTGACCATTTCATAGCATGCATCCAAGCTTGTCCAATACAAGATCACTGGTAGTATAGATTTGGTTTTCATTTGCTCCTTGACATGACCATGCCCTACCATCTGCTTTGCATGAGCAAGTCACCTTGCATGTGTACTGTCACACCAGGACATCCTGGGGTTGCACGAGCTGAGTGGAAACCACAGCTATATGGCAAAGTCCCACACTGGATTTCGTGAGAAGCGTGGGGTTGCTGAACTGGAGTGTGACATGGTCCCAAAGCAGTTTCTATCATTGCTGCATGATTAACCAATGCCACCACTCAGCAGTGTGCCTTTGTTGAACTGCAAAGAATTGCAAATGTTTCACTGCCTGTAACCAAAACACTTGATGGAAAATTACTCCATGGGGTTTGGGTCTTGCATGCAGATGTTTTCCTTTTGCACCAAAAGATAAAAACTAAAGGTGAGGGAGAAGCCCACAGGAAAACAGCAATGACCTTCTCTCCTCAAGGAGCTTCTGAGTTTAAGGGGTTGTGTTTGCAAATGTCTTCAAGACCTGGGAAGGAAGTAGAGACTTGCAATCGCCTATGTTGGTTCAGCAAGTGGTTGGGATGGGAACCTGACCCCAGCAAAGCCTTGCTATCATAGCAGCCTTCCCCTTCTAGTGGTGTTTCAGGGGCCTTTGCAGAGCTGGGAGGGAAACCTAGGAGTGAAGCAAGCTCTGGTACCTACTGGCAGGGTTTTAATCCTCGTAGGGGCATGACAGGGTTTGAAAATGCCCCTCCCACACATTTGATTTTCTTAGGGGTATTTTAGACTCCTTAAACCAGACTTGGGAATTTTTGTCAGTGGCAGCAGTACAGCTGTGGGTACCCCTGCAGAAACACACAGGAAAGCGGGAAGGAGGCCACCACCAGCTATGGAGATGCCTGGGGTGGCAGCTGCTTGCTAAAGGAGATTACAAGGTGCTTCTGGGCTACAAACGAGCGTCATGGACAAAGATCCATTGCTTGCAGTTTGAGGACTTTTCAGGTAAAGGAAGCAGCGTGTGGCTTGTGCAGACACCTGTGGCTTCAATCTAGACCAGGATTTCATCCTCACAGAGGAGGGCAGCCTTTCTGATGTGTTTTTGCTCCAGAGGGCACGTGCTTCTGCTAGCCTCATCCCATAGACTAGCCCCTTCTGATCATCATCACATGCCTTGATGATGTTTCCAGCAACTGTTGTTCAGGCTAAAGTGATATTTCATGAACTTGGCACCATTCTGCCTCAGGCAGATAGTCAAGAAAAGCAACTGAGGGGCCCTGGAGGGACGCTCACGTCTCTGCCTGCCCTGCCAGGGTCTCCCGCTCTATTCACCACTTCATTCTCTTCTTGTTTTCTGCAAATCCAGAGTTTGAATCCACCATGGAAAAAGAGACACGGGAGTTCACATGCAGCTCAGCTTTTAAAATGCTGAGTGTTGTGTTGGGCTTTCAAGTTCAGCCCGTACCAGGCACTGGAGCCAGGTGAAACACTGGGAAATGAGTTGGTCTCCCAAACCACAGGGCATTTGCGGGCAAAAACGTGCTCCAGACTCACCTCTAATTTGACACCTTTTAAATGCTGTGATAACCTTTAATTATTGAATTTATTTTTTTTTTATTGATTTACCATGACAAAATTAACTGTAAGTGCATCTGAGGACCCCAGGTACATTTTCTCCACGGGAAGAATTAAAACTCAGGCTTACAGTGGCTGTCCCCATCTTTTGAACCTGCCAGACTTTAAAACACATTTTAGCTCCCTAGTTCTTGCTCTCCATCAGTTCTTTGAAATTTTTGGATAGCTTTTGTTTCATTTATTTTGTTTTGGGCTTGGGGGTTTTGTTAGGGGAGGAGGTTTTTGTTAAAATGCCATCCAGGTGTTCAGCCGGAGGAGTTACTAGATGGCGTTTGATAGTGTTCTGAAACTGGAGAGTGGCACAAACCCCCATGGTGTGAATATTAGGGTGGGCAAACTGGAGATCACGATTCAAGTGACTCTGAAGCCAGATCTGCCTCTAAAGTGGTGGTTGAATTTCCCTGTGCATCTGCTGATCCTGAAGGCTGCTTCCACTCTCAAAGGGGATGAAGGGGGCTAAAAGCTGAGCTGCCTGCACCCGGTGCTGCAGTGGGAAATTGTGTTATACCTCCCATCAACTGAATGTTTCGATTACTGGTTGGATTCCCGAAAGGGTGTGCAGGGTTTGGGGTAGTCATACTTCTGTTTGTATCTGCTGGCTTTTAGTGTTTTGGAAGGCAGGAAAGAAGGGAGATGGACTTTGAAAAAAAATATCTGAATAATAAAAAGCAAAGAGCCTGCCAAAGACATGGGGAAGCTTTTGGCTGTAGGAGCCCAAGAGCAAAGCTGAATTGGAAGTTCAATATTGATTTCAAATTCCAAGGAAAAATGGACATTAAAAAAGAAATCCTGCTTCAAAAAGTTCCATTTAGAACAGGATGATGGGCTGGAGTGTCCCTTCAGACATGTCTCCTCTCTTGGAAGGGACATATTCCCAGCTCCTCCTATCTAAACAGAAAACCCACTGCTCAAACAAACCATGATGACCACAGCGGGGACCACTTGAGTTTGACCCCTTTGACCACAGCGTTATTCTGTCAGCAATCTGTTCAATTGCTTACAGCACGAAGGGAAAAATGCAATTAAAATGAGCTGGCAGAAAGGGTTTAGATGTTTGGCAGGGTTTGCCCAGAAGCATGCCTGGCATTGGTCTGGGCATTTCCATTTTCCCCTGGGAGCATCCCAGCCTTACTGCAGCGTTCCTGGGCTCTGGGCTGCCGCCAGCACCAGCCGCAATTTCCTTTAAAGTAAATCCACCGCCAGGCCTTTCTTATTGCCTAGGGTCAGTTGCCAGACCTACTTTCTAGTCAGGATTTCTGGGATAATCTTCTGCACCCTTCATCCCCTAAAAACTTTAGAAGGGTTTAGCATGCCTTTGCTCTCACCAGACCCCAGAGAAGCTTGCTGGCAAATGCACTTTTTTATATATTCACCCTATATCTATATACTCATTCCTATATTCATTTGTGGGTATGTTGCGGCTCTGTTTCTGGTACGACAGAGACCTGGGAAGGTCTCTCAGCCTCTTGCAATTAGTGGCTGATTGCTTTTTCTTATTGTTTGGGATAGCCAGAATCATAGAAAAGTGAATATAAAATTATTTTTTACCAGCAATGAGTTCTTGATCTCATAAAATTCTGCCTTCACGTGAGCAGTCTGAGGACCACAGCTAGTTCAGGCACCTTTGCTGTTAGCAAAGAGCTGTTTCTGGGGGCCCTGTGTGATTTGGAAGGTGGGTACAAAAGCTTGAGGCTGTTAACCATAATTTCAGACAAGTCCTTCCAGTAGCTTGATTCTGGAACCTGGTTTACAAAAGGCACGATCCGAAGACTAGATTATCAGAAGACCTGAATTTCCCCCGCAGTCATTGCTGGTGTACTCTGTATAAATTGCATTTGGAATAAAACCAACTTTTTTAGTTGAAAAAAAGGTCCTGGTTGCAAATACCCCTCTAGTAAGAGGAACCCCACACTTTGCCCATCTGGCTCCCTCCTGCTCCCATTCATTTTTCAGTGCTGGCTGTTTTACTGATACTTGTTTGACTGATGACTAATTATTTTTATGCGTGCCCAAGGCTGGACACCAGCACCTTGAAGCCATACCGCTGGTAAGTGGAAGCAATGACTATGATATCAGAAACTGACTCAGGGATATGGTAACATGGCTTTTCCAGGACAAACCATGATGGCTGATGGTTATGCCATGCTGTGCCCCTGTGTGCAGGGGATGCAATGCCTTGTTTGTGACTTGACATTAAATTAGTGGCTAATATCAGATTTTTTTACTTTATTTTTTAAAATGTATTGGCAATTTAATTTTAACACATCCAAATACTTTGTTATTTTGTTCGCTGCTTACCCAGCAAGGGATGCAGAATGCCATGGAGCAGTGTGTGGTGGGTCGAGGAGCATCTTCACATAGAGGATTTCTCTTTTCAAGGGAAGACAGTATTTTTAATGGGAAACTGATGATGCAAATACTTTTTTGCTTGTAGCCCAGCCAGTCTTCTCCCAGTTCTGAGACCTGCCAACTCATTTCTTGCAAATCAGGGGATTTGCAGACAACTGCTGCCATGCAGCACTCTTCATGTCAGCATCACTCCGTGGATGCATGACAGCAACCTGGCTGAGGGCTCGTGGATAAGGGCTGGTGACCTCCAAAGAAAGTCCTTCTCTTTGCAAACTAAGAGATGGGATTTAGTCACAGGAGACATGAAAAGTCTAAGCTGTGGTTGTTCTTTCTGAGCTTGCATGCCAGGCCTGCTTGCAGGCATTTCTCTGCCCTGCAAATACATTCAGAGAGGCTGTGTTTCACCCAGGAGTGCTGTTGCTGACTGTTCTTGCTCCTGCTTTTATCTGCAGTCACGGATATCTGCCGGCTGCAAAAAGATGAGGGGACCTGCAGGAACTTTGTGCTGAAATGGTACTATGATCCTGAGACCAAGAGCTGCGCCCGGTTCTGGTATGGCGGCTGTGGAGGCAATGAGAACAGATTTAACACGCAGAAAGAATGTGAAAAAGTTTGCATCCCTGGTAAGCAGCATATGTGTGGCTGGAGAGGAGGCCAGCCAGGTCTCTGGCATTTCCAGTCTGGTGCATGGCTGTAGTGAGCTTGCTTGTGGTGTTCTGGACTCCACAGCAAGTCCTGGCAATAAACTCCATTTATCCTCCCTCAATATCCTGCACAGCTTCCCATGCATGTAATGACCTAATTTATTTTCTTTTTCTCCATCAAACCTTTTCAGGTAACATCAACCCTGGTGTGGTGACAACAATAGGAACATAGAGCCAGCAACCTGTCAACACATACCTCTGAGACAGCCAGGAGCATCAGCCATTGCCACCTTACCCCTGTAGAAGCTAAGGGTATAGACTACCTTGCACTGTACTATTTCATGCTTTTAACTTCCAAGCAAACCTCGAAGAAAGTGTTTTGCTGCATGACCTATCAATATGGTGCTAAAATGTTTGTGGACTGAGTGCTACATGTGTCCGGGTTATATTGTATAGCTTCAACATTACCAAATATTTACCTAATTGCAGATTGTTATCGTCTCTCAACACGTCTCTAAATTACCCTTTCTTTCCAATTCCGGCAGTCTGCCTATCTAAGGCACCGTAAAAATGAGACAAAAAAAATCATAATAATTTCACTGCAACTGTTACATGCTTGCTTTAATCGTTTTCATAACTGAGCATAACTTTACAGGGGAAGCCTTCATGTAAGAGAGTAGCTAATTCTGATAAACAAGTGGTTCAGTTTTTCATTCTTCCTTTTATTTTTATTTTTTCTCCTTTTGCTGTATTAGATTTCAAACTATATTTCTTGTATGCATTCATAACATATGTGGCCAACCAAACTAGCAAGGAAACAGAAGCAAGGTTTCCAAATGCAAATGCACTGCTGGGACCAAGGCCTCAGTTAACAAATTTTTAAATTGTGGTGTGGGATGCCTCTGGCATTCTTCTGATGTTGTATGTTTTCTAAAATACAAAGCAAAGCAATTTGGGGGAGGGAGGGTGGCGGGTGGGACAGGGGATTTTATTTTTATTGTGGATTCTTTGTCAGGAATTCTATACAAAGAACTTTTAAATAAAGTCTAATGGAGGTTTTGAGAAACTCATGGTTTTGCCTTTGTAAAAGCTATGGTGGACATCAGTGGAGTGATTTTCCAGGGTCTGGAAACCATTTATTTGGAGGGAAATCCCAGAGGCCCCTTAAAAGAAGGATGGATGTAGTATGGATATTCAGGGTGACACCCCTGAGATGCTGCTGGTAACCTGGAGTTTTTCAGCTTGGAAAAAGGTGGAAACTGGGATGTCTCGGGAGATGGTGGTGAAATGTCTGTCCCGGATGAATTTAAACTCAGCCAGACATGGCCCTGAGCAACCCAGCCTCAGCTGGCCCAGCTTTGAGCAGGGTGTTGGACCAGAGGCATCTAGAGGTCCCTTCCAACCTGCATGACTTAATGACCCCATGGGTATTTTCAGGTGTCTCCTTTGCTGCCTATAGCCATGATGATATTTACCCCAGGATATTCCTGTCCTTATCTGAACTCACCCCAGGAAGCTAAAGTTCACAGAAACAATGCACTTTTGCCTGCCCCGCCAAAAAGTCCCCGTAAAACCACGAAGCAGATGAACTCTACCCACCTCCCCAGGGCATGGGGCAGCTCTGGGCTATGGGGCTGACGTCCTGAATTTCCCCAAGCCTCAGTTGTGGTCTGCAGACAAGTGTTGATAACATTTTCCATGGCCCAGTGGAGGTGCTCAGAAGGAAGAAGTGAGCCTTGCAGGCACATACCACGGCCGGGGCAGCTCAATGCCAAAACCAGACCAGGTCTGCAGGGGAGAGGGCATTTACTCACTTCCGGAGAACAGGGTTGCATTGGTTAAATCTTGGAAAGGAGAGCAAGGTTACAGTTTAAGGCTTATCCAGTGGCTTCCTCCATGGCTTGGGGGGGGACTGTTACGAGGAGAAGGTGACCTGGTGCTCACCTGCCCCACACTTTGGGGTGCTACCTTCTAAAGCACTTCAGGTGGGTCTTCAAGGACCACAACATGAGACACTCCACATGTTGTACACAATGCCTTTGAAAGCAGCCCTCCCAACAGGATTTGCCTTCCATAACACCATTTACAAGACTAAACAAAGCTGGCAAGACACCTCAGGTTCCCCGTTCATTGCTGCACATGATCCACAGGGGTCCAAGATGCTCACCTTGACTTGTCCACATGCAGATTCCTCACGGCAAGGGGAGTCAGTAGGGCTGCTCTGGGCTTCATCTCCATGGGGATTTACATTTCTAGGTGTCCCTGCTTTTATGCTATTCCTGGCAGGCGGAGCACCCTGCATCCCAAAATTTCCTGTCAGTACCAAACCTCTTGTGCAGGGCTTGGTGATGGCAGAGATGCTTCTCGACTGGGGACGAGCTGAGTGCTGGCAGCCACGCTTGGGAAGCTGCGCTGTTTATTTGGCACCTTCTCTGAGCACGTCACGAGGACTTCATTAAAAAAGAGGGGAATGGGTAACTTTTAATTATGTATTATTATAATTGGCTCTTACAATGGCTGCACCCAGCTGTGGCTGCTCTGGAGGACGGAGGAACCTGCCCTGCATTTCACTGTGCACAGAGGCATGCTGAAGACCCCCTTTTTGCTCTCACGGGGTATAAAAGTTTCAGCTAGGTTAAAGCAACCCGCAAATCATCCTTCCCTCTGGCGTCCCACCCCTTTGCAGCACAGGAGAGGTTTTCCCAGTGTCAGTGCCGCCTCCATTTCCTGGGAAAGCTGTTTTCAATGGATCGTGCAGCGCTCTGGGATGTGAAGGCGCAGCCTGGCCTTTCACAGCATGCTGGGGGGAGCAAGCAGCTTGGGAAGGGGGGCCCCCATCCCCTCCATCCCCGGGGCCAGGGGGTGTTGCAGTAGCCTCTCCCGAGCCTTTTAAGGAAGTACGTTACGACCCGGGCCCCCAGCCAGCGGCCGTGCAGGGTTACACATGGAAGTCATCTGCAGCTGGGAGCGCATCTGCCAGCGTGGCTGCGGGACCAGACCAGGAGTAAAAATAGCTCAGCCCAGCCCGGCAAAGCCCCAGGCAGCGTGCTCTGCTCCTGGCTGCTGATGGTTAGCCCCGACATCCATACCCTGCTGCTCTTGGGGTGGCCTTTGCCATCTCCAATCCCCATGCTGCAGATTCAGCTAGCATCCTCCCAGTCACCAAGCCCCCCAGTGCATATTTTGCAGATAAATTAGATCTGGATAAATAGTTTCCATCCCCTTGTGAAACCATTTCTTAGCAGCATCCTAAAAGAAATACAGGCACTGTGTTAATGAACTCAAGACAGACGCGATAGATGTATGTGCTGTAACCCAGAGGACACAGTCCTTTAAGCAGGACTTCTTATGTAGACTTCCCATCTAAATCTCCTGTATCAAAAAAGCCCACAACTCAGTCTTCCACCCCTGCCTGACAGTCAGACAGCAAAAACATAAAAGCTGGACTCAAGCCTAGCATTTCCCCGTAAGGTGAGGGCACACTGTGAAATAAAAGAGCTTCAGTGGAAGAAAAGTATCCTGGTGAAGACCTGTTCTGTGGTCTAATGCTGTTTAGAAAGTCTCTCCATCTTTCAGCATGAGCCCTGAGCAAGCTGCTGGAGGACATGTCCCATGGTTGGGCTGATGCTCTCAAACCCTCGGGCTGTGGCCCAAAAAGCACTTGTGTGCCTGAAAGCCTGCTTTCTCAAGGCACATCAGCCTAATAAAAGATACTATCACTCGCTATAAACTACATCTCTCATTGCCAGACCACAACAGCTACATCACTTCTACTAATGGCTGAGACGTCTTGTAAAAAAGTTCAGTGTCAGTGGAGAGGGTAACCTGGCATCCTCTTCCTACTCCAACCTGCTCATATCTTCTTTTGGATAGGCTTGGCCACATGTTTTAGCATAACTCGCCTGTGGGCCTGTGGGACTCATGCGCTGAGACACCCTGAAGCGACACTAGGAAGGTCTGACCATCAATATAGACTGTATGGGTGGGATATGGTTGCCTATATCTGGGTATGATGTGTCATTTCAGAAACCCTTGAGCATCAGTTACACAGTGCATGTGGGATCTCCTTAACCTTTACCATGTCTTTCAACCCCACGCAGATATTGTTGACCACCACTGAGCACCTTGACTTGCAGCAGGGGCTTGCATTTCGGCAACCAGGACCGACTCCAAAATGGAGGTGTGGATGCAGGAGGGGATGTAGGACTTTGTGGCTTCCCCTGGGCAACCTTACCAAGAACTACTCCATGAGAAGGGTCACAGGTAAAATAAGGGCTGGTGGGTCTGCTGACAGGGAGAGAATTAGCATTAGGACTTGAAGACAAAGCATTAAATCCAAGACTCACTTGGACTTTACGTGGGTCTCCAAGGCAGGGTCAATCCAACCTATGTCAGCCCTGCAAAGTTTTGTCTAACCTGTTCCCAGAAAACTCCAGAAAATTCTAGAACTGCCTAAAGGGTGACAGTGGGCAGCCCCTGGGACAAACTATTACATGTTTTTTGCAATAGCCAGTCTCAAATCTCACTTGCTTTAACCAAAATCCAGAGGGTTTTGGATGAACATGCTGCCCTTGGATGCAAGTGAGCTATGAGTCCGCTGGTGAAAACCACATGGTTCAACACCAGAGCAGAGACATAACCTTTTATGATACTGATGGTATCATAAAAATGAAGTGTAGGACATGTAGCAGAGTTAAGCATTGCAGCCAGACCCTTAAAGCTAGGATAGCATCAGCATTTAATGCTTGGTTAGGTTCTCTTAATGCTGTAGCTTTGCATTTAATCATAGCCTTCTTGGGAAACCTTTACAAGGAGAGGCAAAGTGTCTCTAACACATTTTATTAGCCAGCATTAAATTTATTACATCAGTAAAAGCAGCCGGTCTAAAAGTATATAGATGTACCTGCCTAGCTCCTTTCAGTTAAAGTGGGTTTTCCATCCAATGCCAAAGCAATGCCCTACACCACGAGTGTTGACATTGCAAGGTCAAGAGTTTAAGGAAAAGGAGGTCTTCCACACAAGGCATTCCTGGAAATTAGGACTGAATCCAAGTGCTTCAGCATAGATGCAGATAAACTTGAAGCAGCTGAGCCTGGAGAAAGGGAACTTCAGATAATTGAGACATAAGTGTTGGTATTTCCTTGGCCACAGGTCTTCTGCATGGCCAGCCATCACCCTTGCCTTTGTCCCTTCTTGCTTCAGCCTCCTGCTTGTGAGATGGAAATAATACATCTCCCAACCCTAAAATCATTAAACCTCTGAGTAACAAGGAGATGATAAGCTGAGATAAGGAGATTTGGAAGATGCTAGATTTTGTAGGTGCTCATTTTTTTTCTGCCTATGTGTTACAGCTCTTGCACACCCAATAAGCTCTTTGGGGCAGTGTGGTCGCTCCCGGGGAGCAGCATCTCGCAGGAAGCTCACCACAAACAAGCACCATTCCTGCAGGCTGAACTGACCGCTCAGCTGCTGGCATGCCTACCACCGAGACCAGCATCCCAGATGGCTTTAAATCCTGAGATAGTTTTAAACCCATGATAATTTCTCAGCGCTTGCCACCCACCCAGAGCCCCTGCCCAGCAGCCGGGGACTGCTCACAAAATGTCAGCAGGAAGCTCGCTGGAAGTGCAGCCTTTCCAAAAGCAAACCCCATGGCTAAATTGGACGTGGCGGGGTGAACAGCCCCAGCAAATAGCTGTGACTGTGCTCCAGCTGCGCGATGATTTACGAGATGGCAGGAGCGGGTCTTTTCTTTGGTTAAACAGAGCAGATCCGAACCAGATGTCTAACCTTTATCTCGATTGCTGCGGAGACAGAGGAGCAGACAGGGGAGAGAGAAAGACGTTCGAGTTTCCATTAGCTGCCGCTCTGCTGACTTCCAAAGTCAGCTCATAAAGAAAAATGAACACCATTAGCCAGGAAACTTTGCTTTGGTGAACTATATGTTTTGTTTTGACTTTCACTGCTATAGCAACCATGCTGAAATAAAAGTGCAGCCGGCTGTGATGACCTCACCGTATTACTCTATTAAAATCTGATATTATAAAGATATAACCCAGGCAGATGATTGAAGATATGCACACAGGCATGGCTGTGGTCTCTGGGAAAGTGGGTCTGGTGAAGGGCAAATACAGGGGGAATGAGGGCAGGAAGTTGAGGCACTGATCTTTTAGGATGTTTCCCACCCAGGGAGCAAGTGAGAAAAGTGGGAGAGAGATGGGCTCTGCCTTGTGTTCCCGGGGAAGGGGTGACTTTTGGCCACCTGTGATGAAAAGCTTTTGGGAAGGCTGTGCCAAGGGGGGACCACACGGCGTGGTTTCACAGCCCAGTGCAAGCAATGGGGATTTCCAAACCAAGAGCCTGAAGCATGCGGTCTCCTAGCTCAGTGCCTAGATGGGCAGGGAAATACCCTGGGAATAACATGCAGCTCTCTAACCCACAAAAAACAGCTTTCAAGCCTGGGGGGAAAGCACCCCAGTGTGCTACTGGGAATCTCATCTGAGATGCGAGTGTCTCAATTTTAGGACATCCTACAGGGCAAAGGCCAAATAAGTTGTCACTCTTGAAAACAGGTAGAAAATATTCAAGCCTGTAATTATCAATATGTATTATATAGCTCATACATGGGATCTGTAAAACTGTGAGCGCGGTCAATGAACTGAAGTAGAACTGAAAGGCCTGAAAAAAGGTTGCTAGGGACAAAAGCAGTAGTTTGTTAGTTCTAAAATACTTGTCTAGTTTTCCAGTAGTGATTAATTCTGCAGATGGGGAGGTTGCGTTGGAGGTTAATGAAAAAAAATGAGCATTGCATTAGATTTGACTGGAATATTGTGGAGGGCATGACACAGCCTGCTTTGGAAATAACAGGACTGCTGTGGCTGCTCTTCTATGGCGTACGTGTTTTAGCCTCCCCTGCCCGGCTCGCTGATGCTTCCCTACTCCAGCCATTAGAGCATCCTTGTATTTACTGATGGTTTAACTGCAGCGTACGTAAATCTCAGATGACAGCATTACCACTTACTGTCTAGCAACTAAAAGTTTAAACAAGTGCCATTTGGTAAGGAAAGTTAAATATGCTCACTAACTGCTCACACTTTTTCCCCCAGAAACCTGGCAATTTTTGTGGCAAGAATAGTTTTCTAAGTAAAAGGTGATCAATGGTTTAAAAGAGGCATTTTGCAGCAGGAGGATTAAATACAGTGAGCCTGACATTTCCCATTAACCCACTGCTCTGCTGCTCTCATGGCACTGCATTTTGCCCCAGTTCATTTTTATAAGGCTGCTAGAAACAAAAAATGATTCTGGAAAAGCCAGCGAGCTTGACCCCTGCTCCTGCCCTGGGTGCCGGCGTCCCTGTGCGGCTCGCTGGGTGAAACGTCCAGCTCCCTGGATGCCTGGGCTGGCAGTGCTCAGAGTTATGCAGGGGTGGATTTTGGATGGTCCAGCTGACAGTTTGACACACAGCAAAAAGTTGCCAGATCCTGAAGCTGTTTCCAAAATAATTACTCAAAATCCCCACCAAGCCCAGTTGCATTTTAATAGTCCTTCGTTTTCTCTGTGCTTGCTTGCTCTGTGTCCCCCATCCCTCTTCCTTGGGATCCAGACCATGGGCAAAAGCGCTGCATCACTCTCGGTGCCACCCCAGCAATGGATGCGTGTGGTTCCAGCTTGGCTCCTGACTGAGCTTAGCTGTTTTATTTAATGCTATTTCTCCCCCAGGATGGAAGGAGCCATGGGAGAAGGGCAGAGGGGCACCTCCAGGAGCAGCCTGGAAGCTGCACTCCTTCACACCTAAAAGCCTGCTGAGGCAGAGCAGGTTGTAGGTGTCAGTCTGGGACTAAAAGCAGCAAACTGTCCAAATAGGAACCTAAAAATTCAAATGTCACCCTGAAAAACTTCAGCAGACAAGCCTACAAGGTCTCAGCTTGTTACACCATGGTATAACACCAACTAAGTGCAGCTTGGGAACCTCCGAGCCCATGGTAGCTGCATTAGGTGATATCTGCATATTGCCCATAATCTTAGGAAACACATGCTAATTCTCCTAGCAAGAAGAATTATAATTTTCCTCCCAAGGGAGGCTATTTCTTGAAACAGGACAAGTCAGGACATCCTCACAATGCAGCCTGAAAAGCCCCTTTTTGCCCACTTCCCAGCAGGACAGGATGGATTAGGTAGGTTTAGCAGCCAAGTGCAAAAGCCTTGTTAGTGCTAGAAAAATAGATGATGTTTGAAAGAACTTAATAAGCTCTGAAGTGCTTGGTATTGAAGACAGCTTAATCCTGGAAGTGGGAGGCAAGCAAGGAAGCCAGGCATCATGCCTCCGTCCGAAGCCCCCGGTTTGAGACCTCAGTTTTGGCCACAGGCATTTGTGCATTGCTCGATTAGGAACTGGCACGCTGTAAACAGCACCTTATTTCCACTCCTTCTGCCGCTGCAACAGGCAGCTGCTGGAATGCTGCCTCCTTTTTTTCTTTCTTTTTTTAATTTTATTTTTGGGAATAAAAAGGCATTTTTGTTTGTAGTCTGGAGCCAAGCTCATTGCAAAAGAGCAGGCTGTACTCTGGTCAGCCCTGTGCATCATCCCTACAGCTGTGTTCCATCGCGGGGCCATCTAATGCTAGTGGTCACGTAAAGATGGAGAGGAGAACATCCCCCTTGCAAATTTTCTTTGACAGCCTGTGCCTGTAAGTGGTAAGCTCAGCCCTCTTCCAAGGGGGTCAAGGATTTACCAAACCAGTGCCGTGCTGATCCCTGGGTGCCCATCTCCCCAGCTCCCCTCCTCATAGGTGTGGGCTCAAACCTTTTCCTAGATGAGTTTCCCTATGCAGGGGCAGCTCCTGAGTTGGGGCCTCATCCTGACTCGGTGTGCAAAGCCTCCCTTGCTGCTCTAGGGTGCTGCATGCCCCAGAGCTGCGCACGCCACCAGGCTTCCCCAGGCATGTGAGAGGCTGCCTGTGATGAGTTTCCCAGCTTCAACAGCAGCATAGAAGGAGCTGGCACAAGGGGTGGCAGCCATGGACCGCCAAAAACCACTACCTCCAATAAGCTTTCATCATGCCTTTGCTCCTTTGGCATTTCTCAGACACACGTGGAAATCACCTGAATGTTTGCAAGTTGGAGAGAGCATCTCCTGCATGGCAGGGACGAGCGTGCACAGCCAGGGCAGGTTCAAGCCAACCACGCCGTGCACGGCAAGCAGAGGTCCAAGCCCCCTTTCCAACCTCCCAGCCTGCCAGAGGCATAAAAGTAGTTAGGAAAACCTGGCACAGCGGCAAATGCTTGAGTCTATCCGCAGTTCTGGTTTAACATGGGTTGACCAAACCTTTTGCAGGTGCAGAGCGGAGAGGATGAGTAGAAAGGCTTTGTTTCTGCAGAAAATCCATCTCCTAAACTGCTGCCTCCTCCTCCCCAGTCCCAGCTCTGTACGTGTCTGTCTGCACCAGAAATCTCAGGAATTTCCACGGCACTGCTCTCAGGAAATCTCTACATTTTTCACAGACTTGTCTACGAAGGGACACTGATTGCACAAGATGGTCTGAGCACTGGGGAAGGGAGAGTCCAGAAAAAGAAAAAAGACAAAAATCCCAAGGAATAACGCTGCTCGGAAAAAGCAGTCAGAAGTTTGAAGCACATCCAGACCACTGCTCTGGAAATCAAGTTGAAACATCTTGTGACATCAGGCTCTCTCATGAGGTTGCTGCTATTTCCCAGCTGTAAAGCCCTGGGAATGTCGCTAGCAGCCCATGGTGGACTTTGGAAGAGCTGGAAAGACAACACTGTGGTGCCCAAGGAGTGTCTTGCAGTGAGCTTCCCATTGAACGCCATCACAAGACTCTGGCAGCACAGTATTGGAGAGCACAAAACACAAATAATTCTCCAGCAGTCATTAATTTGCTCTGAAGGTCCAACACCTGGAAGTTGAACATGTACAGGGCTGGACAGAGAAAGAGAGGGCATCTTCCAGGCCTCCTTTTGGTCATTTCTTCACTTCAAAGACCTCCCAATTCTTGGGGACAACAGAGGATTACATTTCTTAGAGTATTTTGAAATAAAACCAGAGCAGGTTTGTATTGCACAGAGATGAGGGTAGCCCGCAGGTCATAGAGATGTGAAGCAAGAGATGCAGGATAGAGAGTCAATTGGAAAAGGAGCTGAGAAGGTGTTTTCTTTGCCTTTTTTATGTATGTGTTTCTGTGCATCAATACATCTGTGCTTAAGGCAATCTCCCTCTCGCTCAAAGGAGTGCAATTTCCATTTTTTCAAAACAAGCACACACTTATTCCAAGAAGTGTTGCTGAAAGTTTATGGATATGTTGGAAAGTCACGTGGAAATTGATTGAGATGGTTATCCCAAGGGAGACACTGTAACCCCAAATTTGTCACTGATCACATACCCTAGGAATAACACCCAATTGTCTTATTTTAGGGGTTGGCAACAGGAAAAAAGAAATTTAACATTAAAATATACGAGAGGTTTGTCCAGCCTGCCGAACAGCTGGAGGATGACAGACACGCCACGGAAATGAGTGATAGGATGGAAATGGAGAACACAATCAGCCAAGAAAGCCATAAGCCTGGGCCTCAAAGGGGGGGTCCAGCTTTTATGGTGTATATCGTATCCCCCTACAAGACAGTACGCTGCTGCCCAATCCCCTTACACCTGTGAGATGCTCTGCACTTCCTACGAAATGCTGGGACTCCTCATTGCACGCTGCCATCCCTGGGAGCCATGGTGGCTTGGCCACCTCAGACCTTGGTGGCCAGGAGGTCCTCCTTAAACGTAAGGAGCTGGCCAACTCCTCCCTGGTTTGATTTTTTTTGGACTTTTTTCAAAAATTTTTAGTGAGGAGAGAGTCTTTGCAAAGGGATGCTTGCTTGCAAAGTTAAAAGTCAGCTTATAGAGGAGGGAGCACGTTTGCAAACAGCCAGGGCAGTTCCAGCACACCGGAGCTCCTTGCTTCCCTGAGGTCGTCGTGTTCCTCTCCCCCTCTCCAGGCTCACCCTGCTGTCAGCCCACCCTTCCCTCTCTCCGCAGCTACCATCACTTCACCGTGCTGGTGATTTCATGCCACCCTGTTTCCATCAGCCTGGCAGGAACTGGGCGGGGTTTACATCTTGCTCAACACCCTCCCACAGGCTTTACCTCCTGGCAATGGATGGTCTTGAGCCGAACCCCAGGGCCCATCACCCCAGCCTTGGGGCAGCCAGCCCCGCTCCCCTCTGTGGGGTGCAGAGATGCTTTTCCCTTGCATTCCTGCATCCAGCAGCTGGGACCAACCCCAAGCTCAGACCTTGTCTGACTTTTGCAATGCCTCCCCAGTCCTACCAGCAAAATGAGCACTTGGCTGTCTGGATATGCCCCGTGCCTGTCCCAGCTCTGACGGCACACGGTAGCCCTGTGCTCGCCGGGCTGGGGCCGGACCCCGACCGTGGCCGGCACCGAGCTGAACCGCAGCTGAGCATCGTCTCACTGCCTCCCACACAGATCCGGGACCCAGCAGTGAGCCGCATTAGCTCATCACTGGGGTGCTGCCAGCCTGACGCAGGAGGGAAAGGAAAGAGAGAAAAGGCAGCACAACAAAAAAGAGGACAAAAAGAAAGAAGGAAGGAAAAAAAGAAGAGAAAAGGAGAAAAGAGAAAAGGAAAAAAGGAGAAAGGAGAAAGAAAAACATATATGTATATAAAAAAATAAATGAAAGAAAAAAGGAAAATGAAAAAAAAATGAAAAAAGAAGAAAGAAAAAACCTGAGGCCGAGTCCACATGGTTCTACAGCAACTCACACAGGGGACAAGGGGTGGGATGGGGACCAAGGCAGGCCACTGAGCCAAAGGAGCCCCTTGTCTGCTGAAAACAGCCTCCCCATCAAACCCAGAAATGAGGGAAAATTCATATTAGCGTCAAAGCCTTTTGAGCCCATATGAAGTGCTTTGCGCCCTGCATTTATTTAATACACACACGAGCAGATAACTCTGCTTCTCTGCCCAGGAGAGGGGCAAAGGGGCTGACCGTGAGGCCCATGGTGGGAGGACAACAGCAGCACGCACTCAGACGAGGAGGGACGCAGGTAAATAACTCTCTGGAGAAGCAAGTGTTTTTAAAGACCCTGCTTGGCTGGGTCTCCTCTCTGAGCTGGTTAAGACAGGAGGATGATTTGTGGCCACAAATCCCTGCATGAGATTTGGATGCGGTCCCTTGTTGACGTTATGGACACTCTCTTGCTCTAAGGGCCAGGCTGGGGGGAAAAAAAGGACAACTTGGTCAACAACAGCAACAGCTTTTGTGCAATTGCGATCATATCCTGTGGCTCCTACATGACTGTGACCACCATGTGGAGACACGGTCCCTGCAGAAAGCCTATGGGGTGGCTTGTCCTTTACCGCTCCACATCACAGCTGGTCCATCCAGTGAAAAATACTGTTACATTTTTCCAGAAAACTGCACAAATTCTGCAAAATATGTGCTTCAGCCACAAATGAACTCCGTTATTCCTCTCATTGTCTTGTACGATGGCCATGTTTTGTGCCCCACCCCTGACCTGCTTCCCCAGGTCAGCTATGACATGGCCTGATGGACGAACCTTCACTTATTTTGGTACGTTGCCCATCACCTGTACCTTGGGTACTCCAGTACTCCTCATCGTGTGATAAACCACTGATAAAGCCTCTTAACCATCCTCTGGGAATCGTAAAAGCATCTATAAGGCAGGATTTTGCTTGTACTGTCCATGTGGGAGCCAGCTCAGAGGACACCCATGGGCTGGCTCATTCTCAGCATGAGGCAGAGCGTGGCGGTGGAGGTGGGTTGTATGCCGAGACCCAGCGAACCGTGCAAACAAAACCAATGATGCCAACACAGGGTAAGAAAATCCAGCTTTTGCATAGCTACGGCCATCCCACCTTGCGCTGCAATTTTCTGGAAGCAATTTTATTAGTGAGGCAAAGCAGAGAAGGAGCCTGGCCTCCCGACGGCAAACCCCGCCCCCTAACCTCTTGAAAAGGCGCAAAAAGTCAGAGAGGTTCAAGCCTGTTTTAAGCTGTTTCTCATTAGCGTGGGAACCAGAGGCATGCCGCAGGGAGCTTGGGGTGGAGCAGGGGAGCTGCTTCTCCATGCATCACCCAAGGGGATGCTACCCTACCCCAAAATGGGGTGCACTCAGCCTCATCAGGATGGGGTTTTCCACCCTTCTGCAGTAGCGACCCTTCTCATTGCAGCTTCCTCCCCACAGCCGGGGGTCCAGCAGGGACTCCCCGACCTTGCAGCTTCTCACTGAGGGACAGAGGTGAAATATTGGATTCACAGGCAGCTTGTCACCACCACACTGCTGCCTGAAGCCCCTCCAATGTGCCAGCACTGGGGCCAGGAAGAGCCAAACCCTGCGTGGGCCAAGGGTCAGGGCAGGACACCCACGAGAAGAAATGGGAGGGTGGGGACCTGCAGAAGGGAGTGGAGCAGAGATGTTTTGGAAGAGCAAAAAGGAGGCATGAGAATCGTGATGTGAGAGGATTGGCCAGCTACCGAGGAAGGGAGATGTGCAACTGAGTGCATTGGCCTGTTTGCAATCAGCCCAGAGGTGGTAGCAGCCCAGCTGCCGGGGACACGCACAGCGAGTTGGAAATCTGCTGGAAAAAGGCTGCAGGGAAAGTCTTGCACTGACGAAGAAAAAGATGTGATGACCTTACACATCTCTTCCAGCCCTAGGTTTTACAGCCCCAGCACACATTTCCTATTAAAAATGTGAACTTAATCCTCCTAACGATGAGTACCAGGTACCACAACACAACCCAGGGAATCATCACATTCATTCCTCCACTTACCCCATGCTTATGGAAGTTTAAAAAAACACTTCTCCTGCCTCAAAATCAAGGACAAACCCCAACGAAGAGCAGGCAAATGCCTTTCCTCCTTTGTATTCCCAATCCATGTGTAAAATCAGTAAATTACTCTCTGTATAGGACTGGAGATTAATTAGACTGCAATTAAATTGCAGCAGGGGAGTTTTAGGTTAGTTACGAGCACAGGCAGCAGCTGTGCTGCCATGCACGTGGTCCCACATTACACCACTGGGCTCCATGGATGCTGAGCTTCCCTCCTTGGGACCACGTGTGGCATGGATAGATATATAAGAGAAACCCAAGACTTGTCTGTCTGCTGAGTCATTTTCATAGACCAAGACCAGGTCTTCTACCAGCTTTCTAGAAATAAGGAGCGAGCCAAACCACACATTCAGGAGATGCCAAGGGCTGCACTAGCATCTCCTAAACCTTTCGTAGCCCAGAGTGGGATGAAGTCTGAGGGCAGGCACATCCTTCAGGCTCTGGCTGCAGTGAAGGGCATGTGAGTGTGTCACAGTTTTATGCATCAAGCTTCAAGGTCCACCAGAACGAAACCAGCCTGTGAGCCTAAAATAATTTGTTTCTCTATTTGACAGCGAGCAGTGGGAGAAGAACGACCTCCTGCACAGCCATGGGGCTGTGGCAGACGGGAAACCCCCTGTCCTTGGTGAAGAGCCCTTTCCCCAATGAACCCGCTGCTGTGCAAAGTAATTAGCCATAATTAGCAGGCTATGGGCCAGTGGCAGGATATTTGTACTGCAAGTCACCATGCCAGCTGCACCGCTTTGCCAATGAGGCCGGCTGCCCTTTCTCAGCTCCCTTCTGCTGCCAGTTTATTTTTGTGCTCAGATGTCCTGGAGTCTGGGAGCTTTGAAAAATAATTAATTTTCTGTTTAGGATTATAAATTGATGTTGAAAAGTTGGAGACTAAGACATCCAACTCTTACTGACACAATCCTACTCAGGGTAAATCGTATCTTTTTTTGTTTAATTTTAACAACCTTGCTAGGAATCCGAAGGCAGAAACAGTTCAAGTTCCAGTGAGAGCAGCAGCTTCGAGGACTGAGATCTTCCCGCACCCAGACACCTGCCCTGCTCTGGGGCTGGAAATCCTGCAGGTTTCGGCTCCCATGCAGCCCTGTATGAGCAGAGATCAAGCAGTAGGAGTGCCACCTGCTGACACTGGAGATTATATGGCATCATCTATACATTAAGCCCTCCTCTGCTGAGGTCACCTCATCTGTCTCCGAGGCAGAGCCGTCCTCTGTGTCCATCCAGCGTTTGCCTTAGGGAAACACTGCGGGTGATCGTGGTCCTCATCCTCCTGGCAGGAGAAGACAACATTGGCTGCTCTGATTTTGGATCCATCTGCACATCTGTATGGCAAGGGGAGGGGAGGAAGAGCTGTAAAATGGGGCAGTTTTTTGCAAGGGAACTACCATGCTTCAAGCACCTCTTGCTAATACACTTGGTTGGTGGTAGTGCATTTTCAGGGCCTTTTGTAGCTGGTGGTTTTGTATTTTTTTGCTATAGAGAGGCTGAGTTAGTTACTCTCTGGAGAGGCTCAAGGGCTCACAAGGCAGCACTGAAACCCCATCAGCATCTCCCCACAGAGCAGGGAGAGCAAGGCCTTGGTGGGGTGGGAGCAAGAGGAGGAACTCTGTTTAAAACGGAAAATATTTTATGACCCCATCTTGCAAGGCCAGTTTCTCCTGGAGGCTCACTATGCAAAACCTTACTGCCACCTTACTGCTTTTACAGGTTGACTTGTTGGAAGGAAATAGCAGCAGCAAAGCCCCAGCCCAATTCAATCCCAATCACAGTCTGGTCCTTGGAGGGCTCTGGGCAGCTGAGGAAGCTTTCGGTTATCTGAATGCTGGGAAAAAGATGAGTGCTCGGGAGGGAGGCAACCTCCTCTCAGCCCAGGTGCAGTCGATGCAGCCCCAGGACAGATTCGGACCCCCATAAATCATAAGTGGCAAGACCCTCCCTGTCCAGCACACAAAGAACACCCAGGAGATGCACCTTTTCCAGGGCAGCCCCAAGCTGCTTCTTTTTGAAAAGAGAAAAATATACTAGGTTGGACTCCGAGTGATTCAGATGGCTAGCACTTATTTTATCCAGTAGTCTTGTTTTCCTGGCCACAAGCTGCTTCCAGGAAGCTATTTGCAAAAACGACATACGGTCTTTTTTTTTAACTCACAGTGCACTCATACCATCCCAGCCATTAACCAAGCTGCTAAACAAGCTTTGATACAGTCACACACTGAATGCCCATTGCAGCCCTACCGACGTGGCTAACCCTCAGGAAACAGTAAAAATAAGCCAATAACCCATCCAGCACCCTGAGCCCTTGGCTGTGCCACGTTCCAGAAACTCAGGGGTTGCTAGTGGCTGATCCAAGGCAGAATTTCTAGTAATTTCCTCCAATTAGTATCTTTTTCCTTTACTTCATTTACACTATTTTCTGCAGAAAGCTTTACCATAGTGTGTGGTTTCTCATGTTTTACAGGGACAGCCAAACACCTTTTTGCAACAGTGACCAACTGCCCAAGCTGGGCTTAAAGAAACTCAGCACTTTCTAGTAATACCTTAATCTAGTAATACCTTAATATGGGAAAAACTTCAAGATTTACTTTTACTTTGCCCCCTCTGTTTTCCTGGGGACTTTGCCATATGGAGAGACACAGCAGAGCCCTTTGCTCATCCAAAATCCCTCTTCCACCTCCCAGCTGTGTGGGGTTGACTGCTGGACTGAAAACGTGTCCTCAAAAGCTTTGTTATTTGGCTGTTCTCCCTGTCATTTTTCAGAAGAAACATCCAGGCGATATTTCGCAGCAAATAAAAGCCAGGCGTGAGAGCTCGACTTTCCTGGCAGCCGCTCGGGGCATGAAGCTGGCAAGTAATCGCATGCTGCTGGGCTACACTGGAAAAAAAGTCCCTGTCCCACTTCTGAGCCGATTCAAAGCTGAAAACCATAATCCTCCCTCCCTAACCCTGTGGACAGGAGGAAAGAAGTTTTTCTATGAAACAGCCTAAAAGCAAAAAAATTAGTGAAAGCCTAAATACCCCACTTACTTCTCACAGGGGCAGGAAAAAGCCCAAACCCCAAGGAGAGGGGTGTGATGCTGAGCTTGCTGGCAGCAAGGTTTCCGAGTTCCTTCCCCACCATGGCTGCAGATAAGCAGGTAAACCCCAGCACCCAGCACGCAGGGATGTGTTACCAAGGCCAGGCTGATAGGTGAAGGAGCCAAAGACATTCCTGCTTACCTTCTTAATTTTTAAAAAAGTTCAGGCTTGCACGAAAACACCTTTTGTTTGAGGATTCTTCCCCTTGGTGGGGTTGGCAAATGCAACCAGCCACCCCGCTGAGAGCCTTTTTGCAAGGGTGCATGGGGCGAGATGGGCTTACTCATCCCTGCAACGTGAAAACTTGACCACAGGCTGACTCTCTTATCTCCCAAGGAGGGAGAAAATGCAGAGAGCTAGCACATGGGCAAAAGGCAACAAAATGAACGTGGTTGGTAAGTGGAGAGATCCACACCCCTGGCAGTAGCCAGGTTTCCTACAACTCGCACTGGCAGTGGGGAGACGCGGCTTCTTTGGGAAAAAGCATCTGCAATAATGTGCTGTGCTGGGGGACCACAAGGGGGACTTCAGAAACTGTCACCATAAGTCTCAATATCACCCTAAATACACACCTCCCTTCCCACTGATACAAAAGATGCTGTTTCATACCATTGCAAAATTGGGTTTGCTGTGCGCCTACTAAGCCAGGGCTGACAAGTGTCACTGAAACACATCAGGCTTTGACCAAAAATCCCACGTGAGAGCTGAAGTCTCGCTCCTGACTCCTCTTTTTATCATCTCACTTTCCTGTACATCCAGCAGCTCCCCCTTCAACTTCACTTACACTATCATCAAACAGCAGCTACAAAAAAAATAAATTTATTTCTGGGGGCAAGAGCCTGATATTATTTCGACAAGGGGAAAATCACTGGGATAAAAAAGAAAGACCCCAGAGGGGTGGTGTGGGTTGCCGAGGAGGTCGGCTGGAGCAGACTGTGTGCATTGCCAGAGCAGGGGCTGGGCATGGGCACCATGTGGGGGCTCCCCATACTGCCAGAGGGGACAGTGATGTGGCATGGAGCACCTATCTGCCATTACAGAGAAGCCCTTGAACAAAGCACAACGGAATCTCCTTTGTTCATTCCTTGTATGCGCACCCTGCACTCAGCCCACACACACTGCCCCAGTGATGCCAGAGCTTGCTCGGTGGTCCACATCCCTCCACTGGGATTTGGGTCCTCCAAACCTGGGGTACATTCCCCTCAGACACACAAACAATGGAGAAATGTGTTCTGGTCGGCCAGGCAGATCACTGAGAAGCCAGCCCACTGTTTGCTGTGTATTTTTGTTGCTGAAGGAAGTAGCTAGTCCCCATCCCGGTACGAACCTGGTGATGAGCCAAGGAACGAAGTTTGCAAAGGAAAAGATTCAATTATTGAATTCAGTTCTTTAATATTCTGAAAATGAACATGAGCTGCCAAATCAAACAGGACTAAACACTGGCCCAAACGGGAGGGAAAAAGTTAGGTGAACTTTTTGATTTATACGCTGGCTGAAAACCTCTCCCTAGAGATGCCTTTCATTTAAGGCTTTTAACAGTTTGTCTCACCAAGTGAAGACAGTAAGAATAATGCTCACGTGTTGGGCTTTTTGTGTTTCCCTTTGCCTTCCTGCTGGCACAGGATGCCACAACCCTTGCTTACACTGGTGGTAGAGGATTAGTCTCTTTTTCTTCAAGAGAAGGAAAAGTGCAAAAAGCAAGATATCGAAATCCAGATTGAGCTAAGCATGTGGCGTCTCCTCCACGTGGCTCTGTACCTCCACTTAGACCCACACAGGCAGACTCTGTGCTCTTGGTAGAAGAGGATGCTTTTCTCTCCTCGTCTGTCATGAGGCTTTTGGAGAGGTGTAAAAATCCCTGCCTCGTCCTTTGCCACCCTCCACCACCCCAGTGCAGTGCAGCATTGCCAAGTCCTTGTTTTAAAGCACTAGTACCTTATGTACTAACTGCTTTTATAGCACCTTATGGTTCAATTGCATTTTTCACTTCTTTTTCTTTTGAGATTAATGATTTTATTAAGTGGTTTATTTGCCTGGTACAAAACATTCACCAAAAATAACCCACAAAAGAAAAACAATTCTTCTGTTTATATATTTATGTTTTGGCCAGATACGTTCAGTCTTGCAAAACAAGTTTCAGATGCTTCATGCAGCCTCAAGCATGCACAGGGACATCCTGCCCGGTGGCTGGCAGGGCCACAGGACCAACACAAATCCTGCCCTCTGTCAACAGGATGGAAGAGGTGACATTGCTCGATCATGGTGAGAACCAGGCAATATCAGACAGCTACATAACTCCTTCAAATGAATGAGAGCCAGGTAGACACCAAAAGGGAAAACCAAAGCATAGGGGGTGGATGGTGAGAGGCACGATTTGTCTGTGAGCAGAGCAGGAGCACAGTGCTGCTGATGGTGCAATGACCATCTAAGTAAGGCAAGAAATCTTCCCCCTGTTCAGCCTCCACGGTCTAAGGATTGGTAGCAGAGAGTAAGCTGTCCGATGAGGCAGGGCATGAGCTAGGAGTGGGGTGACACGGATTTTCTGGGTCCCTATTCAGGACCAGCTTGCCGGACTAAGACACAAGGAGGTAATGCTTGGCCTCTCACTGGCCCATTTTGCCTTTTCTTTCAGCAAAGCTGGGGAGATTTCTGCAGCATTGGTGCAGCCTGAGCTGAGCTCAGCTGGAGACAAGCCACAGGAGAGGTGTGACCCGGTTTAACACGAAAGCCCCAGGATAGTGTTTTTACAAGCCTTCTATCAGTCTGTAGGAAAACATGAAGAAAAGGCAGAGAGGACTGACAGTAGGTCCCGGGTCAGTGCCAAGGACTGCTAGCATGCACCACACATCCCTTCAGCCATCTCCAAAAGGATTTTGGAAGAGTTCAGGGGAACTCAGTCCTAGGAAGGCCATCAAGGTGTTACCTGCAAACACACTTGTCTCAGTGCCTCAGCATTCCCCAGCTTTCCTCTCAGGGCACAGGAAGGAGATCAGCTCGGCTTCTCTCAGGGTAACCTAACCCACATGTGTGCATCACCAGGGAGAAAACACAGCAGGGCATTTTTTTTCATTTTGCAGCTGGGCTAAGTCCATCACAAGCGTGCAAGCACTGACTTACACTGCAGGCTTTTAGGGCAGGACTGTCTTTGTCCTCCAGGTGGGTTTCTGCACTGGGTTTGGGGTGCTCCAGTACTGCCCACCAGACAGCAACTCCCCATTTCCCTCCTGGGACAGAAAAGGAAACGACGTACGGTGAGTGAAATTATACCCAAGGCCAAAACCAGCCTCATTAACAGAAGCAGAAAGAAGAAACAAGCTTCACTGACAGCTTTGAGACATGCCTTTGCTAATTACTATTATGGGAGAGTGACTACTGCCAGTGCCTCAAGCAGGCACCACTGTTTCTGAAAAGACTGTGCAAGTTCTGCATTTTAAAAATAAATATATATATATATATAGTGTCTGAGTCAGCTATCTCTAGAGTCAATAAGTAATGCAGAAATGAGGTATCTATCTACTTCGTTATCTCCATGATTTCACTGCCAATATCAGCCTTTTCTTAATTTTCAGGTTGCTGCTGAAGTCTCCCAAGCCTGCACTGTCATAGACACCAGCTGGGAGTTCCTGTTGGACCCAACTCACAGAATTTGTTGACCAAACAGCTCTGAGATAACACCCAGCTGACCTGGGCGGCTTGAGAATAACAGACATTTCCCTGAGCCTGTGTTGGCCTCACTGCACAAGTCCTTAAACAACCCTGCATCTGCATCTCTTGGGGCTCGCACCCTCCAGCGATGGGCCAGCTGGGGCTGGTGGAGCAGCGCAGAGGTTTCTGCACCAGCCCAGGAGAAAGGCTGCAAATGCCCTTTGCTCTTGCTGCTACTTCTGACCAGTACTGGAAAGTGCTGGATGGTCTGCAGAAGAGAAACATCCTTTGCCTGAATTTTGCCCAAGGTTGCTTGTTTTCATCTGCAGCCTGACATGCAAAAAGCTCTCCTATTTCAGATGTGATCCTTCAGCATTTTCTTCAGCCCCTGAACCTCTCACACAATTGCACTGGCACCGAAGCCAGAAAAGTTTAGTCATGGCCTATGTCTCTCCTGTGCCAAGGGAGATAGAAATGAAAACAAGCACATTCAAAGCTACTTGATGGACTGAATCCCAGCCCGGAGAAAATGAGCTAGAGAGGCATTTACCCTAGGAATTTACCCTAGGCAAGAGAGCACTAGCCACGCAGTCACCTTCTCAGGTAAATAAAAGGAACCTCCAATTCCAAAAAAAAATTAAGCTTTCAGGCCAATGACAGAATAGGAAAAACCCACAAGGTAAGGACTTTGAAATGAAGTTTCTGCTATTAAGTATTCCCCAAGCAAGCGAGAGCTGAGCTCTGCCTCAAGGAAAGGGAAACGATCCTCCACCCCATCAGCCGATGCTGGAGACCTCGTTTCCCCCAGCTCTCCCTCCCCAGCCTTGCCATCACCCCTTGGGAAGCTGAGCCTCCATCTCTGGCTGCAGCCCTTCCAAAAAAGGATGAGTGAAACCTCAGGAAAATCCTGATGTTACTTTAAAAGTCAGGATTTCTAAAGAAAAATTTGTGTCATCTTTATTTCACTTATTCCCGTGGTTTTTAGGGATTTCATTCTGAAGCTTACCTGTGAAACCTTCCCCAGGAAGACTGGAGATTCCCCACAAGCTGAGATTTCAGGGCAGACACCAGACCTGCAAGCTGCATATTAAAAGTGAGCAGCTCCACAACCCTAGTAACTGCTATGGCTCTCACTCTGATTTTTCCTGTTTCTGAAAGAAAAAATAAAGCACACACCCCCTCCTTTTGACTGCTGACACCACCTGAACCAGCTTCTGCTGCAGTTAGCGCTCAGAGGGTGCTGAAGTGAAGTCGGCCATAGAGCAAGGGCAGCCAAAATTCAGGCCCCCCCCTACACTAACCCTCACTCCTCTACCCTCTGGCTCCATGCCCAGCTTGGCTGGGTCATTGTGCTGGAAGACACGGCTGCAAATGTCCATTGCATGAATCAGGGCAAGACTTAGGGTTTTTTCTGCTTAAGAACCACACTGACTTTACATAAAGTGTGCATATGTATCTACGCCTAGAGACACATAACATGTCAATCCATAGACTAACTTCAGCAATCAGGGTTGGATGCGCATGAATTTCTGGAACAAATAACCCTGTTCCTGATCTTAAAATAAGTGGAACAATAATGTGAAAGCAGCCATATGCTCGCTATTGATCCTGACATCCCTGCTGCTGCTGTGGCTGCTTGCCTGCATCCTGCTAGCAGGAGCCTGACCTGGGTTAGACCTGCATCTCTTCTGATTTGCTTGTATTTTGCTCACACATTCAGGACAGGAGCAAAGGAGGACTGTGCACTTTGCAAGAGAACGATGAAGCTCAGTGACTCGCTAACTAGCTCTGGTGTAGTTGCACAGCCATGCCTGACACCCCAGTGGGAACATCTGAATGAAAGCATGACACATAGCTTTGGCCGCGCTGGTGCCAGATTTGGTTCTGAGACTAAGCTATGGAAGGAAGCTGTGGACTGGATGCAATTTTCATCAGTTATGTAGAAAAACTGTTTTTTGCAGACCTTCTTTGAAGATCTTGAAGATCCTGACTGAGCCACGTGGAGGGTCAGACTCTAGGAGATGCAAGAGGTGTAGATGTGGTGCTTAGAGACATGGTTTAGTGGCAGACCTGGTAGAGTAGGGTCAATGGTTGGACTAGATGATCTTAAAGGTCTTTTCCAACCTAAACGATCCTATGATTCTATGAAACGCCAAGCTGAGCTAGACTGCAGGGGCAACCAGTGACACTCCACATGACGCATCACAAGAGAGATTCATTTTGCCGCAGGGCTCCAGAAAGTTGAGACAACAGGTCCGCAGATACTGTCAAGAAGCTTTGGGGAAGAAAACGTGCAGGAGAGAAAATTCTGGAGATGAGGGGCTGAGCAAAGTCATAATGAGGGGAATGATCATGGAGAGAAGTTAACTACAAAATAAGAGCTTGCGTTGGTCAAATGAGTAAATTATGGGGAACTTCATATGGAAGGACAAGCAATTCAAGTCCCTAGTCCTTAAATGGACAAAAATGCTCAGATACATTGGAAGGAACATCAGGACAAATGCCGTCCACAAGCTCTGGCAAGGCAGAAACTGCATGATTGACAGATAGCTGTGGGCAAGACACTCTGCCAGCTTCAAGGACATCTAGAAGGAACCAGAGTCCAGAGTTACTGCTAAACAAATATGCTATCCGGCTAAATATCTTACCTGTAAATACCTTCATGATACAATGCTGCTGCAGACATCTAAGGAAAAAACAAGAGGTAAAAACTATGATAGCAGAATATAACTGGCACCTTGGGCTTTAAGTAGGTCAGGTTGCCCAAAGCCTCAGGGCAGGCCTAAAAATGGTGAGAGTAGTTAAAACTAAAATCAAAAAAGACCTGCAATCTTGGGATCCCAAGCAGAGAGAGAGGCTAGCTGCTCCTCTGGCCTTGATGGATCATTCCCAGGGTGAGAAGTCCCATGGTATATTTGGGTTTCCTCCACCCACCAGTCATTTTCCCCACATTGCACGGAGGGACCCTTGACTGCTCTCCCCCATTGAAGAACAGCCTTTTGCACTAAACCGTGCAAATAAACTCCCAGTATAGGATCTTCCAAGTTCCCATTTTAATTTGTTGTGCTAACAACATGCCTGAAACATTTAAGCCCTAGGGACTATTGGGGTAACATGAGCAGAAACAGACTAACCATCAGAGTTTGGATCCCAGAGAACAGTAGCTTCTTTTCAAGAAAGGTAGGTTATTTAGGTTAAAGTCAATTTATTGGCAGTTACAGTTAAATTAAGGGAATTTTATAACATGCAAAGTCCCCCGCTGCTTCTCAGATCTATGGCGAATAGTGTTGTTCTTCCCTCGAGCACCATGGGGTCTGGCAGCAGTGAGGGGCATGCTGCAGTCACTACCATCCGCTTGCTGATCTTGCCCTTGAGAGCAGTGCTCGGCCAGGAACAACATATGGGGATGTTTCCATTTTAGGAAGTGAGCTGTTATTTCACTTCTTTTGGCCAACATTGATTTATGCAATTTGATACTGGTGAGGGACAGAGCCCTTGCACAACACACTCTATTGCCTACAGTACTTTCAATTTTCAGCAGATCTCCCTGTCTCCTTTGCACTCAGTGATGGTTGCTTACAGTGGTTACAAACAGAAAGGCAGATGCAAGGACTGTTCTTCTTCTTAGAGTGAACAATTATTATGAAGATGTGAAATACTGCTTTGAATCATTTCGAAGCTGGTAAGTGACATGGCTTTCATCTGAGCTGCATAACATATCATCTAAGAAAGCAATCACAAGACAGTGTACAGACAAACGATCCCTCAACAAGGACACAAAACACCCACCCATCCCACTGAAGGCTGCAGGACAGTAAATAACACAACAGCAGGCGTATGTGTGAATGACAGCCACAGCAGCTCTGAACTCACAGATACATGAACCTGGTAAACCATGTGCATCACCAACCCAGGTCAGCCTAGCCCCCTGCACCTTCACTTCATCAAGGAGACAACCAGATAATTTTTGCCAGATATCCAGTTTATTGTGCTTCTGCTTTGCAATGCTTCTGCAGTGATGTTACCATGGGGCTGGACAGAACTTGCCACCTTGAAGAGCCCCCAGCCACCTTTCCCAACTGAGAGTACTCTGCAGCACACAGCCCTCCTCTGCTGCATGGTCAAAACTCACAGAGTCTCATCAGGGCCATAGGGAAAAGAGGGACCGTGACAAGGGTTGCTGCTTACTGAAACTCACCAAAATCCGGCTTCATGCTAACAGCTGGGCCCAGCTAACATTAGACCAATAACTGAACCCCATGGGCAATGTATCTGGCACTGCCTTCCTACCACACTGGATTAATTGCCACCCAGGGCTGCCCCCAACACCATCAGTGCTTGACCACCCATTAGCATGTGCCTCCAAAGGAGGCACCTCTGTGAAGAGTGGGAGCAGCAGGACATGCGATGTGGTGAGACCATCAGAGAAGTACTGCTCTTCTTCCCCTCAATATGGAAGGAAAGATTGCTGCATCACCAGAAATGGTCCAACAGAGGATGTGGTTTCCAGGCCACCGGGACCATGAAGCATCTGAAGTCTTGTTTATCACTTTACACACTGACGGGCAGGTAGCCATAACGAGCTCCAAAGAGCTCATGTTCAGCCACAGACCTATAAGGAGAGAGGAATAACGGGCTGTAACCTTAGGGATCAGGGCTGTTTTGAGGTAGGACATACACACTTGGCTCAAAGCATGCTCAAGATAGCCACTTTGATTTCTCCTTAAATGTATTAATGTGCAGAGCGGAAATATCTGGCGTTCAGCTGGGACAACATACAGCACAGCTGGGGACCCTAGAGGAACCTGAGGTTTTCTGAACTTTTTCAAAACACTTCCTTTTTTTTTTTTTTCCCCGCCCTTTTCTTTTCCTAAAAAGTGTTTCTTTTCCCAGGGAGAGATATTAATTTAATGATGTAATAACTGTGGTGAGGGCTGTAGCTTAAGTAAATAAGGATGTGCAGTCACAGAAATATGAAAAATTATGGGAAAATTATCTTCATTAAAATTAGCCTACTCTCACTCAGCATTACAAATAATTGATCTTTAAATACAAACTCTGCCTTCAGATACACACAACATTAACCAAAATTTGCATGCATTGTTTTTATGTGCCCAGATAATTGGGCCCAGCTTAAAACAGTAAGTTTTATATGTTTTACTCTATTCTTGTACTGCATTAAAGGCACAAGCCAGCTGCTCAGCAGCTGGGCTGGCTACTACCAACCCACAAAGGTACCAGGGAAGTAGTGTCACTTTATCCTGCCTTGACAGTGAAGACACCCATAAGAGGTGAATATATTTGCACTTCTGAGACTTCTCACAGATATAACAGTTTTTGCAGCGTAACTGAAGACTTTCAAGTCTGGAGTTTCATAAACCAGGGGAGCCTCTACCTGTGCTTCCCCCCCAGGATGGGACAAGGGACGTCCAGTGTCCCTGGGTGCTCATTTTCCAGGCATCCACCCCACCAGTGGCTGTTTTCTTTCCATCCTCACCCACTAAGATCAGGAGCCTAAAAAGAGCCTGGGTAAGCTCCTAATGCTTTCTACTTCTCTGTGCATTGTGCTAGACTGAGCTGAGGCTATGGTTCAGTATTTCTGAACACTTCTTTGACACGCTATCTATCTAGTGACTTGCTAAGAAAGTCCACCAAATTCCTTTGAAAAGAGAAATTAAGACAATATAGCATCCTGCAAAGATCCTAGAAGTTAAATGACCACCTAAGCTAGACATGCAGGACTCTCTAACTGATGGAAAGAGAAAGAAGCAGCTACACAGGGTGAGTCAGTCTGTCCAAAGTTAGGTGGGAGGGATGTATATCTGAGCCAGGCTGCCATTCCCTTGGAAGACAAACCCCACTTTCCAATTTCTTGCATATTATCCCAACAATACAGTAATTTCCAAATGACTTTTGCCCTTTTTTGCAACATGTACAAGGGCCTCTATCCATGTAGGCCATGAGTCATTTGGAGGAAAGGGAAGCCCCCTGGACCTGGGGATGTAACTGGTTCACAAGGCTGGTTGTAAGTCTAAAGTGGTGTAGGTGTCTTTGGGCACAGAAATCCACACAGGGGCTGGGGGAGGGCTGGGAACGGTGACCAGTTAGGTCCTGAGCCAAGTGCAAGATTTTTGCTGAGTGAGTCTGATGACCATGTCCGTTAGCCAAGGGAGGAATTTGACAGCAGTGTCACCAGGATGACAGCCATGGAAAATGCTAGCAAAAGGCACAGAGCCAAAGGAGTGGAAAGAAGGAAGAGAGTCCCCACAGAGTATATCCCACATACTATCTTCCCATCAGCAAGTATTCATTGGATTTTTAACAGGCTGTGGCCAGCTCAGGTTTTCCGATACACTCCTTTTCATCCCTGAAGAATACCACAGGCTCCTCTTAATTCAATCTCCCTTGGCAGAAATTATAAGTTCAGGTTACATGGAAATAGTGGGACTGAGGTTTCAGGGCACACAGAAGCTTGCACACAATATGTATTTTGCCAGCCTGACAGCCCACACAGTTGACACAGTGCCCATGCTGATGTATTTCAATTAGATACAAGACTGAGAGCAAGCCAAATTTGATGAGGCATGGTTTTTTTGCTAAAGTTCTCCCATTTCTGGATAACCTTGCTGGAGGCCTGAAAAACCTGCAAGTGGGCTCTACAAGGAGCAGCGAGCATTACAGGAGTGCTCTGGATTTGTGGCTACATGAAAAACATCTTTGCCAAGAGATGAGCACAGGTCTCCATCACCGCTAGCAGTCCCCACACTGACAAGCGGCTCAAAGCTATTGAGCGATGAGAGGTGGAGAAGCAAACCACAGGGCTGGGTGGGCTATGTGAAATGAAATTTTCAGCCACAGTCATCTTTACCTCTGGTTTCCCATCCTGATGAAAACAAGGCTGTAATAGCATCAGTAAATGGCTTCCCACAACGTGTTGTATTAAGAGGGAGTGGGCCAGGTCATTGCTGTTGGGTACAGACAGGTTCCCTCGTGTGCACTTCAAGGCAGTTAAGGCAGATGTTCATCTTGGTGGCACCAATCTGAAACTAGGACAGAGATACAGCTGGTGAAAACCTTGCAGAAGAAGGGAAGCCAGCCCAGTGGGTCAAGTCCTACCCGCTACCAAATATACCGGGCAGACATCCCAAAGGCAGGCAGCAGCTCCTCCAGATAAGAACCTCACACATGTGACTCACATATAAAATGTCTGGGGCATAAGTTTTCTGCAAGACATGAGGTATTTTGGATGCTGGCATTATTTCAGTTATGTGAAGGGGAGGGTGGAAAGTCAGCTAAAAGCACTGGACCACGTGCAAAAGAAAGCGATATCATGGATTACTCTCCACAGGAAAAAAAACAAACAACAAAACCCCAGCAGATTGTAGAAATAGAGGTTGCTTAGGTAAAGATAGCCCTGGGCAGCTGCCATCCCGTGTAAATCCTTGCACACCACCAGCACCTCTTCCTCAGATTGAATACCTCAGACTCCATTCAGAAGTGATGCATGAACCTAAGAAACAACAAAAAAGGTCTAGGACTTACGTACCAACTGACGTTCACCTCTATATGAAGCCACAGGTGCCACATAAGCTATCTGCATACTCTCTCAAAAGGCTGCCAGGTGAAACTGGACAGACTTCAGGAAGAATCAATTTTTACCAGCCGAAGTTCTTCTAAATTCACTGAATTTTCCTATAGTCCAAATGACACAGCTTGTATTACTGCAAAAACTGTCCAATGTAAGTTTTTATTACTGGATAAATCTAAACAATGACAATTCATCTCATGTTACAAATATTTTTCCTACTGTCGTGCTAAACTGCTGTCACAAGTCTAGACAACACCAAAGGCTTAAATATACTGGTTTGCAGATTTATTTCTTTTGATGGAAAAGTATATAAAAAAAATCAGGAGTTGTCCCTGGATACACTTGGGAGCACTGGAAAGATGTGGATAAGGGTCTTTATGCAATCTACTAGCATGAAGTAATTCTTTCCTGTTCAAAGAGCAATCTCCAAAGTTAAAACTAGTGTTTTTGTTAGGATAAACTCCTTTTGGCTTTGCATAGGAGCTCCAAAGAGACTGAAAGGTCTATTTACTCACGTCACTTGACCTCTTGTTTCTCCCGAGTTTTATTAACAGTAACCTGCTTCAATGGATTTGCTTTGAACAGCACATCAAAAGTGTTGTTAGTGTAGGAGTTTTAGAACTATATTTGGTTGCAGGACCTTGTAACAGGATTTTTTATTTTTTTTTCCTAGAAAGCTCACAGAATGCTGAAAAAAATACATAAAGAACGGAGCTGGCCTGGCCCAAACATTTGGTAGGGGAGACTTGAATGAAGCATACCCCTGGCAAGCTGCATGCTATCATGCTATCTTAACAGACTGTTTATTCTAAGCCTGGGCAACTGTAACATGATGAAAGGATGGAGGTTGGACTATATTTCTCATCTTGTAAACAAAATTAAAGGCGAACTCTTTCCTAAGATCTTTTACTTTAGCATTCGCTTTACAGGTAGCATCAAACATTTCTGAACAAAGGCAAGACATCACAAAGCATAAACGTCAGCCTGAAATGTCCCCAGACTCCTGGATTTCCATAAAAATATGGAATTTAAACTGGGAAAGCCTGAGGCACATTTCCTTGAATAAAGGAACACTTTGAAATATGTAAACCCAAAACATCATGCTGCAGGGTCGTCTGTCTCCAATCACCCTACGTGTAAATCTGTCCTAAAGCACTAGCAGTGTTGTGGATCTACCGAGTAACACACCCGCTAATTCCTTATGTAGGACTGTAGGCATGTCTCCAGAGCAAGCTGGAGTTGCAGTCTCTGCTTCAAGCCAGAATCCACCGCACCAAATTTCTACTTTGGCATACCACAAATATTGCAACCCCTACCCTTGTGCTGCAATCTGACTGGCCAGTCCTCACCATTTCATCCAGTTTCACACAGATTGAGTACAGAGGTTTACTGGCAGTGAAATCCTTTGGATGAACTGGAGTAGAGGCCATACACATGGTGCAAAGATACACTTATCTACCTGAGCAGAACCATCAAACCACAATAATTTGTTTAAGCACTTTATTACTCCCAAGTTTGGCTTTTAAGTTTGTAACAATCCTGGTAAGCCACTAACTCTGACCAAATTCAAAAAGATGTATGTATTAACCATCACTCTTGGCATAACCCTCAGAAAATAAGAATTTTGGATGGGATGAAGCTGTTGAGAAAACAATTATATGCAGGATCATATCGATTGATTTCCTATGATGCTACAGCTACCACAGGTTGCAAGAGAGGGAGGAAAACTTCTGTTTCCTCAAGGACACAGCAAAGTTTTAAACAACAGGACAGAGTGGTTGCTCCTGCAAAGAGCTTTACAAGGTCTCTCACTACAGAAGGTTGGGATCTGGAGAAACCATCAGCAAGACAGAATAGGAAACACAGGTAGCACCTGATGGAACTGCTGGGGACCCTGCCGCTGTGTGGGAGTCCTGGGACCAGTGTTCATAGTTTCATCTCCCTGTGATTCCCTGCACAGCCTTTGGAAAATAATTCCTCTCTCCATTCCCAAATGCCCCAGACATAAACTAGGAGGATTAACAATATCTCTGCAATTACACTAGGCAGGGATTCTTTGACTCTGTATGGTATCCAACCTCAGGGTCAGTTAAAGCCCCTGAGTGCTGTTGCAATTCAGGTATGTTTAATAACCAATAAGAAAGCGGCAACGTTAAATTACTGCAGGTTCTTATTGCAAGACCACATGGATCATGAAGTAGGTCTATAAAGGGACTCTCGCACTAGTGAAATGAATGCATCCTTATCTCTCCAAAAAGAGTCACACTCAGGTGGGCTGGCAGGTGTAATTTTTGTTCTCTGGAAAGCCTCAATAGTTTTGTATAAGCTCCAGATGGAATAAGGAAATTAAATTAAAAACTGCATTGTGGAAATTTATCAGTGAAATGCTTAAGAAAACCCCAGAAATATCAGCATAGTTTGCTTAAGTAATTCTGATTTTTTTTCTGATAACACAAAACCTCTCCTTTTCAATGATGTAGAAATAGTTTGTTGTAGTAAAAAAATAGAACACACTATTAACATACTATAAAAATAACACGGTATATAGCATACTGAAGTCATATTCTAATAAAAGGATCTCCACCAAAATGGCAAAGTAGCACATAAAAATGAAATGTTTTGATAGTGTCAAAAGAAAAAAATGTACCCTCAAAGCATAGGAAACGTACCCCAGCCTAGGAAAACTAAGCTCCCTTTCTTGGCTGCAAATGAAACATCCAGACTTTTTTTATCACAAGCCTTTTTGCCTCCCACTTGAGCCAGACTCCAGATAACTGATTCAGGAGTATAGCCTGATCCTGCCTGTCCCAGAAAAGTCAACAGCTTCCTTGAGACAGATGTTGATGGCCAGTTGCAAAACCATGCAAGCAGAGCATGTCACAGCCTGCCTACAAGCACACACAGTTGCCTGCTGAGCAGCAGATGATTTGTACATGAGCACCTAACAGCAGCGCTAAGTGGCCTTGCCCCATACAAGCACATCATTAAGGCTTCAAGGATGATTAGGTCCATGGAACCCCATGTGCTTCTGGTAGGGCCCTGCTTCCTGTCTGGAGGTGAGCTCTTCCTAACCTCCAAAACACTAGTCAAAGGGACAGGGCGAGTATCCCAAAACAGTCATTCCACTGGCTTTGGGTCAGATTTGCAGAGAGCAAATGAAATCCAAGGCAAGCCCTTGAGCATTTCATGGAAAGATTCCCACTGGCTTCAGCAGGCTTTCATTTGGCTTTTCGGGCTACAGCCCAAACCACCAAGTTCTCCAGATAAGAGGTGGGTTTGAACAACAAGATAATGCCTTAGAGATCCTCTGCTGCAGGCAGAGGCAGTCCTGTCCCACGTCTGAGCAACGAGCTGGAAAGCATTCCTGTGTGGCACACCGAGAAAGAGGTAATGTAGACAACTATGTTGGTTTTGCCTTTGTCATGCAAATACACGTCATCTCCCCAAGTACTCAACAGCTTGAAACAGCTGTGCAGCTTCCTAAGGCAAAACCACTGGAAGCCACTTCACTGTAATATTTCATAAAATACTACACCCTGGTCTGTTTTCTTGCATATGTTTGTATATTATTTGTTTGCCCTACACACTGTACACTGCAGAAGTATTTTTTTATTTCCTGGCAATCCTGGAAATCATTAATGACTTCAGAGCATAACAGATGGTCTTGACTTGCTTGTAAAAAAAAAAACCAAGGAGCAAAATTCGCAACACCTGTTCAGAGTCCTATGGCTAGCTCTGCTAGTGAGAGCCCAGAGGTCCAGAGGGACCCAAGCTGCTCAGCATACGCACAGCCTGTCCCAAGGCATGCTGCGGGCTGAGGCACAACCTTCAGGGACCTCCCTCTCTGAGCAGAGATTGCCCCATGTTTTTTGCAAATGTGCCTGGCTAATTTGTGCTGTGCAGCAACATTATTTGGACGTATGTTGGAGAAGCTGTTGTGTTCCTCTCCGGCTCAGGCAATGAATTTGTGTGAAGTTCAGGGTTGCTTCACACTTTGCCTGGTACAACACACACTGAGCTTTCACACTTGGACAATTTAAAGTCAAATCTTGTCTTCTCGACCCTGACGCAACTGCTGTGATAGGAAACCTAAAGAGGAAGACCTGGCTGACCCTGAGCAGAGAGAGGAGGACACGTGCTCATTCTCTCTGATTAAAAGGGATACCACAGGAGCAGTTACAGCTGGGACCAGGCACGCTAGGAGATGTACACAAACATAAGAAGGAACAGCCTCTGCTTTAGAGAGCTTACAGTCCAAACAGCTAAAGAGAAAAGTACTATCCCATTTAATTGCTGGAGAATGGAGGCAGAGAGGGGTTTAAAAGGCAGGCTTAAGGTCACGTGGAAAAACCTTTGGCAAAGCAATGATCTGAACTCACTGTCCTGAAAGAAACCCAGCGTTGCGCCTCAGCCCTTCACGCTATCTCTCTGCCTGACCCCCGGCACAACTCCCGCACTGGATCTGTCCTGCTAAGGGTGCCAGCAATGCTGGGGAAACATTTTCCTGCTGGAGGAGAAAATAAAGGGTGGGGTGAGATGAGATTGACTACGAGGGAATTGGGGATTATTATCATTGTGGAGATTCAGACTTTCATTTGGTCTCACTCCACTTTCAGCTTTGCAGATGGAGGAGCAACTACAGCTATCACCGCTGACAGTTTTCCCTGGCACTTTGATTCTGCCCTGACTCTGACCCCTCTTAGAAGCAGAGTTGGGAAGGGAGAGGAGCCAGCAGCTGTGAGCAGCACAGCCAGGAGGCTCCCTTAGCTGCAGCCTGACAGCAGTCAGGGGCTGAGTGCCTCTCTTCCTCTGTACGACTGAGAGAGGACTTGGCTGACAAGGATGCAGTCATCCCCAGTCCTAACTTTAGAGCAGATGAGCTGCTTTTCACCTCATTAAAACCCTTCTTAGAGAGCCGGCTCCATTTGAGAAGGCACCTAAAAGCCGCTAGAGGAACTTGGCCTTCTGCATCCACATTTGACCAATCCTCCTGTTTCTTTCAGGGTTTCAAATTTGAAGCAGCCCTTTTTTTCCTATTTCTCATTTCTTTTGTAAGCAGTAAGTTTCCTGGGGGCAACAAACCATCCCTTTGACCTTGCTCAGATAACACCAGGGGCAGTGGGCACTATCACTGCACAAATAACTCAAGGAATTTCACAACAGAGCCAACGCCTGCTCCCCCAGATACAGCCCTGCAAGACAGCAGTGCCTGTCAGTGTTGCTGGTTGTTAGGATTGCCGCAACATTTTAAGGCCTCCCCACAGAGCTCTTTTACCTCAGGGATGTCACATGTATTCAATCATCTCCCAGTCGCCACCCCCAGTTCTCCCAACAGCTGCACAGACAGGAAAATACCCACAGCCATGAGTCAAACAGCAATAACAGTTCAAAGATACCAAAGTCTAATTTTCTCTGTCATTTGGGGCTTTTTCCCAAGCCTGATGTCTGCCTGGGACTCTTAGCAATGACCTAAAAGGTCAGGGCTTGGGCAAATGCAACTAGGCAGGGACCACATCCCCACTAACTGCTGAAAAGCATCTGTCTGCAAGGTGAACATCTCGGGGCAGGGTGGACTGCACTAGCTCCTCTGCAAATGTTCCCTTTTAAGTTAGTTCCTCTCACATTGCATTTTCTGCCTCTTGCTCTCACCAGTTGCTCTGTGAATGGGGTTTGTTACCAACATACCAAAACCCGCTTGCTTGTACAGAGTGCAGACCTGCACCCATTTTACTGCCAAGGGCCTGAGCCCACCCCTCCTATTGAACACAGCTGAGCTGGCAGGAAGGGAGCTTGCTCAGGCATGACCACACAGCGGTCTCCACTGCTGGTCACCACACTTCACGTCTGCTGCTGACATGCTCCTCACCGCCATCAAACACAGCAGCGTTGGCTCAGCCTGCTCACTCATCTCCTTTACTCCAGGGAGCAGCCTCTGCCTCTGGTGCAGGGCTTCCAGCAGGCAGGCAGTCTATTCCAGCAGCCCCTCGAACTCCCCAGGCCACCTCTGTTTCTGCAAAACCAGCTGCTTTCTCCAAGACAGAGGATTTCCTAAAAGGGAGGAGCAGAAGACCAAAAAGAGGTGAAATTCTGTTTTCAGTTAACTCCATCCCTCCCTGCCTGCAGTCAAGGCTGAGCTTTTACCTGCTTCCCCCAGGCTTTGCAAGGCAGATCCTAGCAGTCTCTGCCCTACATTGGGATCTCTGCTAGCTACATGCCACAGGGTTAATTCCTGCTCTCCCTCTCCTCCCCACCTTTTGGACCGCACTGCATAACCTAATCCTCCACCATGGCATTAAACTTTTCCAGGAGTTTGGGTTAAAAAAAACCCAAAAAAACAAAAAAAAAACCCAAAAAACCAAAACAACAAAACCAAAACACTCAGAGAAGGTTTTTGGTGGTGGTTTGTTTGGGTTTTGGTTTTTTTGTTAGTTGGTTGTGTTTTTTTCCCCAATAGGAAAAGCCCTCTCACAGCCTTTCACTGGTTGTGCTTATTCTAGCACGGTCCAGTTGGAAAGCCAACCAAGGGCAGACAAGCAAAAAAGATAAAAGTAAGAAGCTGGATCCAAGCACCAGGTCCTGTGGAGCATGGAGATTACACATAAGGAGCCGCAGGGAGGTCAGCTCTTGATTAGAGGGGAGCCTGCCTTTGGCAATGACATTAAAGACCATCCTCAGGAGAGGTTATTTCAGCTCCTGGCTCTGACACGGGCCTCCTGCCTGACTTGGCCAACTCACTTAATCTTTCCCCTTTCTCCAATGGCAGCAATACTTCTTTTGCCCTGTCTTGTCTATATATATATATATAACAAGTTTTTTGGAGGAAGGGTAGGGTTAGGCATGTGCTTTCTGGTATTTGATGAACCACGGCTGTGATTTCCCAGATCTGCTGGGTACGATCCTAATGTCTGCTTTGCTGGCAAACTGTAAATGCCCCTTCAGCCCAAAGAGGATCGTGGCTCCGCTTAGGTTTTTTTAAAACCATTAGTTATTACAGACATGTCTCAGCTATTAGCACATCATTAATCAACGTATCACAAATACAGCAGCTTTTTTGCTATTTCAGGCCCCTCTCCAAGAGACTATTCTAACTGTTGATGACTACTTCGCCTATATTCTTGTGATATGCTTTCTTGCTGTGTCTTTGGATGCAGTTTTCTCCCACTCACCTCATGAAAAGTCTTGTTTTGTCAGAAAGAGAAAATGCATTTTTATTAGAAAGGAATTTATGCATCAGGGAAGTTTTTTTTTCCAGGTCCAGGATGAGTTTCCTAGTTAGAAAGAACGAACACAGCCCAGCATATGCAGTGCTAACCTGAGGAGCAGCAGACTAAATTTTAATTAATGCATTTAATGAGACAGAGCATCACTTTAAAGAAGCCTTCCCAGACTCCACAAAGTGTTGGGATCAGCTAGGGTATTGACTCTTATGAGTGCCATTCTCTCTGCCTCCGTCCTCATTTGGGAGAAAAACAAACCCTTCAAGGAATATTTCTGAGATTACTATTGTTATCATGATATATAAAGACTGTTCTAGGGGCAAAACACCATGTAGTGTTCATTAGCCTTGATTATAACAGGGCAATCAAGGTACCGTTGCCAATACTCTGAACCAAAGGGTGCACCCTCTCTGCAGAGCAGCTGTTAGCATCCCTCCAATGGGAGATGATGGCCATCATGCTCAGACTTGGGCAGCAAAGGGAATTAAAACATCTGTGAGGAGGAGTTCAGCTCTGTCTTCTCATTCCCTCATCTATGGCTGCTGCTCTGGTTTGACAGAGCCAACCTGGCCCAGAGCAGCCACGGTGTGTGTATGTAGGAGGCCTGTTTCACAGCCAGTTTTCCCCACCTGCCTGTTGCATCTTCCCTTTACATTACATTCTTTCAAGCAGGATGTCTGGAGTCCTGGCCTTAACTTCTTTAGTCCAGCTGTGGGAAGGAAAGATGAGGATCTTGTTGATAAGTGTGACCTTACACCAAGGAAATCCTGCATCCTTCTCTTTGGAAAGAGACATTTGGCTTACCGGATTCAAGCAGTTGCTCTCCTAGTTTTTCAGCTTTCTCTTCCACTTCAGTGTTAAATACCTCATGGTTAATTGACCTAAAAAAGAAAAGGAACTACATTCATTCTTTTTGTATTTCTTTCCCTGCTCCCGAGTCAGGAGGCAAATCTCTATGAACTGATATTTTTCCCTCTCACCTCCCTTGTGCCCTGAAGTTTGCAATAAGCATTTGCCTCAGGATTTCATGCACTCAGCCCACGAGAGGTGCTTGGTCTCTTACGCTATGCGCATGATGCTGTCCAGGTCTGCACACTGTGATTCCCAAGAAGAGTGAAGCCAAGAAGTGCGTTTCAGCTGCTGATAGGCAATCAGTTCCCATCAGCTTTCCAGAGAGTGATTCAGGGCTTGAAAACTGACACGGAGAGCCAATGGCGCAAGACAGACAGGAAACATAACAGTTTCTGTTTAACAAAGAGAACACTCCTGAGACAGGCTGGGATGAGGAGGAGGAAAAGGAAAGGGCCTTTCCAAGACTCTACCGTGGAAAAGGAGGAACCCTTGGTGTTAACAGGGCTGCCTTTTTCTCCTTCCCCATTGATTTCTGCAGGTCCTTTTAACAGAGATGAATGTAAGCGACAGACAACAGAGCTAAAGGCGCTCTGCCAGTTTTGTTGCCCTTACATTTCCGTTTCCATCACCATAATCCCAAGGAAATCCAGAGTAGCACCTTTTCAGCAATGTATATATTTATAACAGGACCCTTGAGACACAATGCTGCTTCTGCTGTAAAAGCAAATGTCAGTTTAAGAACAGCTAGTTCTATTGACTAGAAGGGATTCACTTATTTTTGTTTGCTGGCAATATCTAACCCTTTAAATGGTATCAGATGGGCATGAGTCAACAACCTAGCCTTGAATAATGTGCTGCTCAGACTGACTATAAATAGTTTTTACTTTCCCTCTTTCATATAAAGCTAGCTCCTACAACAGCAACGGACAGCCAAGGGGTCTGCTGGGGACAGAGACAAACACACCCAGAATAAGGGGGTATTGAAGTAGCTGCATTCCCTCTAATCTCTTCCTGCCAGGGGGGCCACTAAAAGTACAGTAGCCAGCGAGTTGCTTTAGCTCTCATTATGGCTGGGTGGTGCAGGAGCAGAGAACAGCAGCCAAATTCTTCATATCTCCTTAGTGTCGGCTGAAAAAAGCTCCAAAGCAGATGATAATTAAGCCCTTAATATTTCCAATAGATTTAAAATACAGCTATTTTTACCACACTGACATGCAGAGCCAGAAATACACACTGCAGGCAGACAGGGAGCAGCAGCTCTGTTCTGCCTGCTTAGACAGCTGCAGTCTTTACAGTGGTACATCTGGGAGATGGAGAACTTAAATGAAAGTTGGCTTTAATGGAATTTTCACTCAAAGTTCAGTGTTTTGCCAAGCCAGGTGATACTCAGGATACTGAATTATTTTAATCAGCTACAGGAAAAAGCTGTATTACCTCTTTTTGAGAAGACACAACATTTTCTAGTTAGGACTCAAGGAACAGCCCCTAGGAGCAGTGAAATTGAAGTTCAGTCTTTCTCCAAGAATTGGACCTAGTCAAACATGCCTAATGGCCCTCTGGGCTAGCTAGCAGCAAGGAAGCATACCCCGCTGTCTGTCATTCCTCAAGCCAACGGAGAAGACAACCGTAGGCAGGTGAGTCAGCCTGGAGTGAATTCTGGTAGGAATTCTAACCCAGCAATCATTTGCAGTCTTACCTTTCAAACAGTCACGTCATTTTATGCCCCCCTTCCTCACCACCATCTGCCTGATCTATTTACATTACGAACTCTCTGGGCAGGAATCACTCCCTTTATCTGCCTGTTCAGGGCTCATTACAGTGAGTCTCAGTCTCACATACTGTCGTTATACAGTATATAACCTGAAAAAATCCCAATCTCTTGATTAAAAGAAATAAGAGAAATATAACCTACCCAGTTCATTTTGGTCAAGTGTTAATTCTACAACCTAATGACACAGATTTCAGGGCCAGGATTGTTACTGGTGGTAATTTTAGCATAAACGTGTTCCCTCCAAGACTAATGTCACTATCTCTACTTTAGAGCAGAGGCCATTTCACAAGAAGTCCTGATACTTGGAGAACAAGTTTCATTTAACTCAAGATCACACATTCACACATCTGAGAAGTTCATAATCTTTTGGTCAGAATATTTTTTATATCTGTTTTACAGGGTAAACAGAGGCAGGAACATTCAGGCAAGTTCACAAGAGCTCTCTGCTCCCACGTTGTGTGCCGAAATGAATAGGGAAAATTTTATGTTCATTTAGGGTCTCTCGTTGGGATTTTCTTTCTTGTCTTTAAAGAGAATTCAGGATGGTGAATGCTGAAATCTTGGCTTCATCTATGGGATTTTACAAAACTCCTATTGTTGCTCTAACCCTGACCCACGGACAGATTATTCACCACTTATTTTAAGAGAAGTGGAGTTCATAGGGTAAGTGCTTTGGAAAAAACCCATCTTATGTCTCACAGCTGCTAAGGGTTTACAAAATCTTGCCCCTTGTTGCAGCCGTACATAAGAGATGAAATGTTTGGAAAAATGTCCCACAGAACCTGGGAATGATGATAAGGAGGACACTGAGACCACGCAATTAGGTTAGAAACCACACATTCCTCACCACACGTCAAGAGTAATGAAGGTCTAGCTCGCATCATGGTGCACAGCAGAGAATAGAAGCTGTCAGAGGATTAACAGGACGTGGCTTTGCAACATGCAACAAAAAAGTTCCCAGTAAGTGAGCCAGCAGAAATCAATCTTTGTGTCAAATACTGTATGTACTGGGGCAGGGTGACCAACTCAGCTGGGAGTCTAAGTTTGGTGACTGAACCATCTCTCTCTCAACCTGCTGAATGGGATCCAAAGGTTTTCCTGCTTGGTTTGACAGAAATACATACACATAACTCTCTGACTGCAAGGCAAATCTCCTATTGCAGCTCAGACAGGGCCAGGTTGCACCACAGAATATAAATGAGTCACAATTCACAGTCTGTCAGATATGGTCATATTTCTTTACATTTGTGCTTTTTTCCTACCTGCAGACTGAGTCTGAAAGGCATTTAATATTTTCTCCATTAGTCAAAGATTTCAGCAAGTATCTGAGACCTGCACAATGGTGAACGGCAGCTCAGTGAAATCCAGCTCTCGGAGGGCTGTGCATATGCCATACAATCAATTTGTGTATCCAGAGTAGATCTGAGCTTTCCATGGAAGAAGTAGACTCATTGCTGCCTGAATATGCTGGGAAATCCCAGAGCAAACAGCAGCCACCCTCGGAAGGGGAGGCCCCACATTGCTGGAGATCATCTGGTCCAGCACATACGGGATTACACAAACAGCCAAGAAATCCCTAGGGAGGTGTGGCTGGCACAAAATTTCTCACTGTTGTCAGCCCTAAGAACAGAGCTGAAATGAATGAGCATAGTCTGCTCATGCAATAACATCATGTAACATCGTTCATGCAATAATGGTGCTCTGAGACACTGTGGACAGCACATGTGCTCCCACCTGGACCAGTTTACCCCACCCCACTATAGGATAGTGTCTCCTGCAATCCAGTGCTACGTTCTTGTCCTCCACACTTAGCTTCTTTCCACTACGGCCTTGACACTAGGCACTGCATGTCCTTCAGTTATGAATTCAGAGACTAAGGCCAGACGAAAGTATCACATTACCTCAACCAAACACTGTTTTTTACCCAATTATCCTTCATCATGCCTATCTTTCAATCTTATTCTGAAGTCCACAAGAGGTGAAGAATATACCATTTGGTGAAAAGTAAAAAAGCTATACACAGTCCAGAGTCAAATGCAAAAAAGTCAGTAGAAGTGGGTTCTTGTTTTACTCCAGAGCTAAATCTCCGTCCTTCCAGAATATTAAACACACAATTACTTCAGAAGCTGGTAACAACTGACTGAGATCCACAATCACAGACTTAAATAAAGGCAAGGCAACATGTCTTTCAAGTACCTAAGGAAACAAGAAAGTCTAAAGAAGCAGGAGGCATGCAGACAGAGCTTTTGGGGCACAGAGCTTGCTGAAGAGAGAGATTTCTGACAAGGAAACTGTTTGTTTCTTTTGAGATCATAGCAACAGGACATCATGTACATGGTATGTAAGTAAATCATGATTTTTCCAAGGAATACCTCTCTCTAAATGATATAATCAATTACTCCTCTGTAAGAGTCGACTTGTAAATTCCCCGAAACAAATGGTGAGAGACGAAAGGGAGGAGGAGGAGGCCCTCCGAGCTTCACTGAGGAGTATCTCAAACACTCGCAAGTCCCTTAAAATGTAGCTGTAGTCATGGGGCGAATAATGTAGGCCTTATGCTCAAAGAACTGATAAGGTTAACACCTGCTTACTCAGGGGGGAAAGAAACTTGCCTGGATCTGGAGGAGGGAGAAGGACAGCTCTGCCTTTCCTCAGCAAGGACAAGATAAAAAGAATCTGTGTAGTTCTTTGTTTCTTCGGAGGGTTACTATGCCCGATGATGACCTTTGCCTCATTATCTGTGAAATGCATATTAAAGTTGACACCCCTGCATATGCTAATGAAGATTATCAAGATGATGCTAAACATGACTATAGCACTCATCCCTCCACCCAAATCATGCCACACGTCACCTGGGGAGGTGGGAAACCTGAGACAGAACTGTCATTGTAATAGTGGGACGGGTCGTACTGATACGGCGAACATAAAAGGGGAGAATAAGTGCCCCTGGAGGACTGATTGTCACACTCTCTCTTTGGAACTACTTTTTTCCCTGGGGAGATTTTACACAGAGGAGCGCTTCTACAAACCAGAGACACCCCACCCACCCCCACCCCCTTTGGCTGGACCAGCGCTGGAACCAGGACCGGTGATCTCTTTATCTCTCTCTCTTTTTATTCCTCTGTTTCTCTTTCTCTTCTCTTTTAAAGTTGTTAAGTAACACAAGGCATATTTTACCACTCGCCATAATTCATTGTATTTCTGTTGTTAAGTACCGCTTGCCATAATTCGTTGTATATCTTTTGCTAAGTAACACAAGGCGTACCTTACCGCTTGCCATAATTTGTTGTATACCTAACCAGTTATTGTGGACCTAGTTAAGACATATATTAATCCCTGTGGAAATCTAATAAATGTTCATATATGGACCTTGAGAGTTGACTCACCTTAGTCCACGCTGCTGGGGATTTGCGAATCTGAGTCACAGCACACACACACCCTCCGCCCTTCTGAGCGGGTCTGAGTGGGGCATGACACTCCTCTTAATGCAAAAAACCCTATACAATCCTGCCAGGCCAGAGGGACTACACTGTCCTCATCCAGCACATCTTCTGTTTTTCCAAAAGCATTTCCCAGCTTTAATTCCAAGGTGGTAAGTCCTGTCATCCAGAGCAGCCTACTCACAAGATCCATAAATCACAGATAAGAAGGTGAAACCCACCGACGCCCTCCCCCCCCGCCCCCCGCCTAGATTAAGACAGGGAATTTTAAGAGACTGGGAACACTCCTCCAGTTGTTGGCTAGCTTCAGTTTCAGGCATAGATTGTTGGAAAGCATCCCAGGTTACTTCCCATCTTGTAGTAAGGAATGCATTTCTACTCTTTGACCATCTCTTTTCCCTGCAGAGCACAACTGAAAATAGTTACACCATCATATATCTGGACTGCAAGAAACCAGAACACTTCAAACCTGTATAACACAGAAAACATGGCCTTCTCCAACACTATCAGCAAACTGGGGAAATAATTGCTGGATGAATTGCTCCTTCACTGATGGGCAGTTTCAGCACTGGTTCAAAAGAAACAAACAGAGAGACTAACCCTAGAACCAAAGATGAGTTGATGTAAACTGGTACCATTTCATTGCTATCAGTCTTTCTCTACTGATTACTGACGGTCTCACTCACTGTGTTGAATCCAGTGAACGGCTTGTGTATGCAGGGAACAGGAGGTGTCACCGGCTATCCTGAGGCAGGCTGATAGCAGAAAACTTCCCAACATGAAGAACAAAGTCACTATTAACAATGGTCACACTACAGTATGTTTCTGTTTGCATTCCTCCTTTCTTTTCCAGCTTCTTTTAGCCTTGCAAACAGGAAGAAATAAACTTTTTTTCATTGTATTATTTCAAGTAGTTTACTTCAAGGGTTTCTCTGGAAATACTTACAGAGGTGTAATTCCCATGACATACTAAGCTGCTGTTACCTTTCTGTGTGGGAAAACTGAATGAAAGGCACACTAGTCAGAAGCTTAATTGAGCTCTTCTGCTCAGCCTGGAAGTATACACTCTCCTAGGGGTATCTGTGGTATCTGAAAAATTTTAAGACAAAGCACATAAGAAGCCAGAGACAAATAGACTCAAGTAGTTCCTGGGTTGAAAAATTGCTGAAGGGTAGGAAAGTGTAAGGGGGAAATACCACATATACCATCCTTGAGCTTCACCTTTCTCAGGCATCCACTCACGGCCACTGCTGTAGACATGATGCTGGGCAAGATGAACCCTTGGGCCCATCTAATACAGCTATTCTTATCAGAGTGGGTATCATCACATCTGCAGGTAACAGTATTATAACATATCAGACTAAGAACAACAATTAAAAGATTGATAATTTTATAGGAGACAGACTGGGGAAAGGTAAATGACAATAAGGACAGGTCATTGATACACCACATGTTGCATTTCTCCATACACTGGTGTTTCACAGCAACAGAGATACTCAGCAACAGAGCCAGAGTGAAGCTCTTCATCCTGGGGCAATACGTAGTAAATAGTGCCTCAGGTTTCATTACTATTATTTGACTTTTCCTTTTGCTGTTTAGAAGTGATTTAAAACAAGTTAGTGGCAAATGAATCAGTACAGAGGTGCTGTTCAGTGTCTTTCCAAAGATTTTGGTATCTGTGAAAGCAGAGGGGGAGTTTTTCTTTAAATTAACTCTCAAGATGCTATAATTTTTCCAAAGTTGAAGACTATACTAAGATAAAGGAGAGTGTTAAAAAGATGAGGGTATTTGAGACCACTAGAAAACTTTTTAATATTTCGATGGGGGCGGAGGGGGAAATCAACAGGAACAAAAAAATGTATATTTCATTTTACAAACATATTCCCACTTGGCAATTAAGGAACTGATGCCAATGAAGTCAAGCATGAGAGATGCATTGCCATCTCAGGGCCATGCACACAGTTTACTCTGTTTCTTTGCTCCTTGATACTTAAGACAGGAAAAGGGCATGCCACCATGTTGTTTTAAGTGCACCTTGAACAGACATTGCTCTCTAGTTGATTTGTTTGATACACATGATGGTTGTGAATCAGTTGTAGAAGTAGCAATCGGGTACTGAAAAGTGCATACAATTAACATTCACAATTTAACATCCCTAAAATGATGCAATCTTAACATACACTTAAATTCAACAACATCAGTTTGATTCTTACCTCATCTTCCATCCATATCCAATAAATATATAGTTTATTGGAGTAAGCCCAGATGATTATATTAAAGAGACTTCAAAGTTTTTGGTTGAGGGTTTCCATACAGTATCCAGATGCTTTCATGACTTCATAAACAGGACAAAAATACACATCCAGCCTCATCTCTGAATGCCCTATTCTTAACAAAATAAAAAGTCTGAGGAAAGCATCTTCTTAAAGAAAATCTTGATTGTTCTTGAAATATAAACAGAGGCTTTTTTGGTTTAAGTTTCAAAACTTCAGGTTCTGAAAAAACAGAATAGACGTTTCTCAGTAGATAAAAAAAGTATTGTTCTAACTAAACACACTGATAAGAATGCATTCAGAAAAGCCAGAAACATTTAGGACTTTTTAACAGCTGCAGTTGCTTTGGGAAGCTAATTCCTTTGAGCCCGTTTGTTCATAAACACAGCAACTTGCCACAAACCCTCCATCCTCGTTCTTGTATTCAAATGATTTTGAAAAAACCCTGTATGCTACCCATTTCAATGTGTCCTTTACTACTTAGGTACAATCAGAGAAAAAAGTGACACTTGAATATACAAAAATAACTGCAGCAAGCACAAACATTACAGGAGCACATTGAAATGACTGAACGCATTGCTATTCAAGATAAATTATTTTAAAAGGGGAAGGCAGGGTTCAGTTGTGAAGAACTTAAGTTTAAGATGAAAACTATAGCTCTAGGTGGGAATGCGCTCGATCAGGAACTTATCCTTTAACTCTCATCCAAAGCATTACTCCAGCAGGATGCTCAAACCTATGCCTAACCTTAGACACAAATGGTGTCATTGGGCCCAAGGCCTCCTCTCTGTCCTGCCTAAATGTCTTGTTAAAGTCCAAGGAAAGCTTCGCTGTGGGGACTTCTCCTATCACCCTGCCAGCCAGCTGACTCTGCCCAGGGAAAGTGAGTCTGTCCCAGACCTTTACAGGATCCATGTTCAGCTCCTTCACCATGCTTCAGCTGTGGCCATATGAAAGCTCAGCATTAACACTGGACAAATACCTCGTAACTGCAGGCGCCCTTTTTTTTGGCTCAGGAGCCAGCCTTGTTATTTGGTCTGCTCTTATTCAGCATTCCCATCGCCTGTGCGATGGGACCAGCGTAGAAGTGTAGAAGCGTGTTAGCTCTTCCTGCAGTGTTATTCAGAGGCTTATTGGTGTCTGAGTCATAGCTGGTTTGGGACTATGGTCTGTGTGTGATTAGTCACTGGAATCTGGTGGGAGGCTATATTTAATAGCACCCTTCATTCCAGAGAAACAGGGAACCAGAGAATCTTTAAGGACCACAGATGCATTATAAACTCTTTCCACAACCACAGAAATGTAGCCAGCAAGAAGACAGCCAAATTAGCTAAAGAGCTTATATGTAAGGCGGGAGGGCCATACTGTTGTACATTCTAGAACATGAGCAGAACTGTAGCCAAACATCACATGTTCCGGCCAGCATCTGCAGTGGCACTGCTGCCCTCTCGCTATGGGACCGTTTACAAAAGGCCCTGCAAGCACTGGATATCATCACTGCCTTTGGTGCCAGACATACCAGTATGAGACACGATCAGATCAGCACATGAATGGATGTAGAATATGTGCTGTTCAGCTGAAGCTCTGTCTCCAAAACACAATAGAAATGTAGAGACTCCTACTTCAGTGCTTTGGAAAATTAAATAAAGGCAAAGAAAGCAAGAACAAGTAAAGAGCGTACTGTCAGGTTAAGGTCAGGACTAAACATCAAAACAGAAAAAAGCCTAAAAAAGCATAACCATGAAACGGTATATAGAAGTCACACACATACATGGGCTCTACTTTTCCTCTTCCAGCACTTCTGAGATCTGAAGGATCTTTGCTTCCCTTTCTCCCTGACCACCAGCAAACAGTTTTGCTAAATGAGTAAGGGTCTTGTAGCGAACTCAACTAAAGTTAAATCTCTGCTTTCCTCTGGCACTGTCACCAGCTTCCCCCAAGTCATTCCAAGCTAAACAGATGAGGATTTGTGTCTGTTCACGATCCAGTTTTCCCATCTGAAAGAGGAAGATAACTTTATAACTTTTTGCTCCACAGGGGCCACTGAAGGCAGAGCTATTAATACTTGGAGATGCTCAGATGTAAGACAGATTGGCCCTCAGCCAAGAGTTACTGCAGTCAAAGGAAGATTTCAATGGAGTTCAGGGGACTCTGCTTTTAGACCTAAACAGGAGAAAAAGAGATCGACATTAGCAGTGACACATCATAGTAGCTTGATGTCACAGAAGAGACATCTCCCACTGGTGAAGCTTGTTCAATATTTTAAACAAATTTGAAATGTGTTTAGTCTGGAAGTGATTACTTTGCTTATTCGGATGCATTTGATGTTTGCCCACACACTGCAAATATGGTCAGCTGGCCCAGTTCCAACCAAGGAAAAATATCACAGCACCATAACCAAAAGTGCATTACATAGGACTGAATAATATATCCACACCATAATTAAAATCCCACAATTTAAACTGTGGAGCTGATGTTTTATGATGGCTAGGACAAGCATGATACATGTTCTCCATTTTCAAATACTGCAATGTTTCAGGATACATGGGAAAGCAGATGTTTTTAATAGTCTGAACCTTTAAAGAAGCTTATTCTTCCAAACTAACTATATGCAGTCAGGAGTGAGACATTGCTGCAGGAACGGGTCAAAACGCTCCATCTGTCTTTACTGCAGTGGAAAATATTTATTCTGACCAAAATAGATATTTTTACATTAAGACTGACTTTTCTCCAAAGCAGCCAGGTTATCAATTAGATGCAACTAAAAAAAATTAATTTACTTTTTTGTTTGTTTTGATTTGTTAAATCTAAAGGTTTTCAAATAAAAGTTCTTAAAAAAAAATGCATCTGGGGAAAAAACCAAACCAAACTTACCCAAATCCTACGTTCCCTGTCAGTACTTTTCCCTTTTCACACACCCAACAACAATATGAAGCTGTGTATCCCTATGGATGTGTTTATCACTCAACTTTTAATGGTGCAGTGACTTCATACTATGCCTCCTTCCTTCTGCCATCCTTACTTATGCAGAGTAAGTCCATGGATGCTGCTTAGCTATTCACTCTCTGTAGCGTTACCCAAGGTGGTAGAACCAGGCCCAGGTGCAAGAGGATCCCACAGACCTCCTGTGTGCTAACTTAAATCTGTTTGATAGAGTCACTGTATGCACCCACTGACATGGAGGGCTTTTCTTTGTGTGCAGACTGGAACAAGTAGTGGACAGGTTGAATCTGAGGAAAAAAGAAATATAAATACCTGAGTGCACTGTTTTCTTTATAACCTCACATAAAGGCTTGTTTTCTTTTCCAGCCTGCTATAGAGTACTGAACAGTGGACTTACAAAGAGCCTCAGTCACATAGTGCTGCAGGCACGTGGCCCTCAGTTGACTCTGTGTCAACATCATACATGAAAACACATGCTGCTCAGACATCAGTCATACAAACAGCTGGGAGAGGTTCAAGCAAATGTAAGGCTACCCAAGAAGGTATGTAGAAAGGGGAGGGAAGAGAGTGAAAGCAAACCCAAAAGCAAAAATGGAGAGTATCAACCACCAAGGAAAGAAGTGGCAGAGGACCATTACAAGCAACAATCTCAGGAAGCACAGTTTTACAGGCAGGACCACAAGCATTCGACACAGGAAAGCTTTCAAAATAAATGTGGTGTGGGTTTAGACCAGAAGCTATAAAGCACAGTTGCCCTGATCATCTTACACTATTAAGAGAGAAGGGAAAGACGTCTGTTGAAGTATTGCTCCTTCTCATCACTCGGAGGATGCAGGCTGCGACAATGACCCTCTCCCCTGCTCAGCAGAGAAGGCAGCAACCCCTCTAGTTAAGCCAACAGAATCATCTCAAGAGCAAGCAACCAGGAAACAATTTTCAAATAACAACTTAGCTGCTCACAGATCTCTCTGTCCACATCTTCCACCATGTCAGACCACTGAGACACCTACACCCTGCTCCCTGTGCCAGTCAAAAGCCTTATCAGGTGAAGATGCTTACATACTGCTTGGTCTGATATCTTCTTCGAGATCCTCTTTTTCACTGGAGGGAGTTTAAATACACATGGTAGGAGCACGCAGTAAGTGCCAGGCAACAGGCTATGAAGGGGGCAGGCAGGCTGCTCTCGGTGCGTCTGATTTTAATGTATAGATTTAGCATAAAGTCCATTTGCTGAAGCAGGAGCTGGGACTGAGCCCTCCCTTCAGAACAGGCAGATGTTCAAGGTGCAGGGCTGAGCTCTCCCTGCCTCTTGCACACAGCAAATGTTGGGCTGGAAGAGCCAGAGCTGCTCTGCAGTCTGTCTGGGCATGTTCCCAGCAACAGAAGGCTTTGAGCAGCAAAGGCGAAATGCTTGTTTCCATCACCTAATAAGCTAACCACCTAATAATAGGAGGATGCTGCCTTCTGTTATATGGATTTGGTGAGGGACCTCAGCCATAAGGTAAATCCTGTGCTCTGGGCTTCCCTTATTGGGTCCAGAGAGGGATGGAACCAGGTTGTGGAGATTTGGGACCTCTTCCACCACAGCTATGTCCAAAACCTTAAAAACTGACCTCCTTTCCTAGCAGCAGCTGTGTTGGGCACATGCCACACCAGATGCAAGAATTATAATGGTACAACGGGCAAAATATTGCAATTAATTAATATTTCTGATGTAAGGCAGCTCCTGAACAGGGGTACTTGAGGTGGCTGAATACAAAACTGAGATCCTAAGACTGTGGTCTAAATATTACAAGCTGCTCACCGGTGAGCACAGCGCTCCTATGAATGCCAGCTCAGCCACACTCGGGAGGTGGGTTTTCCAGGCATTCGTAGGAGCTGCACTGCTTAGGTGACACAGGACATTCATATTCAGAAGTGCCAAGAGGACTATGCAGTGAATTAGGCCTCATGGGGCCACTACAAGGTTACAGAGATTGCAGGATGAGAGCAGTGGGCACCAACAGAGAGTAAATCCTATTTATTCCTGTTCACGGGTTCCCACTAAGGTATCCAGTGCCACACAAGTTAGGTGCTTCATTCATCAGAGCAGCAGCTCAGCTCCTTGGTTTCATTAGACCAGAGTTTTTAATCTGGAGCAAACCACAGCTGGATTGCATAGGCAGAGAACAAGCAGTATGTGGCCCTCAGGGGCAATCTGCATCGGATGCAAGCAGGACAGACATCAGCAAGACCTCTGCCTCCCAAACCTCAAGGAAGATGCAATTGCATCATGTGAGATCCCTTTAAATGCATTCCCTTGCTTTCCTTTGCAGTGACAGCAAGGAGGGAGGAACTGGCAGGATCCCTGGCTCCCAGCTGCACACTCCTAATCCAGCTGAATTTTTTTCCATCCTGATTCCCGGAAATATTTGCTGTGGAAGCCGCCAAGCCTTTTACTGCTTCCAACACCAGAGGTGCTTCTTCTGCATCATCCATTTTCTACCAGCTGCTTGAGCTCATGACCAGAAGAAATACTGGACAGCTGCAGGACCCTGAGTCCCTTTGCTGCACAAGCAAGCTAGGCCCCTTGATGGAGTACAGGCTGCCTCCTCCATTCCAGGTACTTTGGCCTTGCCCTCCCTCTTCTCCACACTGATTAACTCCTGTCTTTCTCTTTCGGGTACCTCTTCCAACTCCCAAGCATTAGGCAAACTGCTCTGAGTTTCCCAGCAAAGACCTGCCTTCCCTGGAAAGCCCCAGTCAGTCTCCAGCTCAGAAATACGCTTCCCTCACCCTGCCTATAGCACACCAGCATGGGGGAGCACCACCTCACCCTTGGGCAGTCAGAATCACACAGCAAGACCTGTACTTTTCCTCAGCAACAACATATGCTATTGTAGGTAAACTGGGTGCTACCATAGGCAAAAGTGTCTTTGAACTTTGTCCAACAGCCCTGCTTGGTTTCAAAAGAGATGATAAACACCAGGAACAGAGTACTGTAACAGGGACAAGGGACACAGAGTCCCCTTGTAACTCAGGCTATGAGCAACTGGCTGAGCAAATGTAAAGGTAGATAGACCCTCAGGAGATGCAGGCTCTCTTCTCCACATTGCCACTTGCCCAATGAAAGGCTTACAGAGAAATCAGCTCCTTTCTCAGGGCTTCTGTTTCCTCCTCTCTTTTGGCATTTCTCATCTGTTTAGCCATCTTCAAGCCAGGACCTGGTTCTCATGGGAAGTGAGGTCTTCAGCGATTAGAGAGCTGTCCTCCCCGCTCCTTCCATAGCAAAGATGGCACAAAAGAGAGAACATCTGCTCGTCGGGTACTGCTATATCCAGCCCAGCATACGAAGAGCTCTCTTGGGCCCGCAGACCAGATATTCCCAACCTGCTGATGTTACATTCACTAGGACATGACCCCAATTACTTTGGATAAGGAACTGGAGCCACTGCTCTACCAGGAAGCAGTGACCCCCCTGCAGCAAAACAAAGCAAGCAACCACTGTTCTTCACCTTGTCGCTCGGTGCTCAGTACAGCAAGGCCTTAATATCTAGCAAGGCAAGAAAAGAAAACATGACAGGCAAACTCTTGCCTACATGATCTGAAAAACAGGAAAACGGACCAGTTCCCCTGTCTCCCAGCTATTCACCCTCATTTGCTAAATGAAACCCTAAGTGCCAAGTCGTATTTTCCAGCCCTGCAAACATTTTCCCTAGCTAACCAAAGCCAAATAATAATAGTATGAATTATTTTTCTCCAGCCCCCCACTCCTGAATTCCTACTCCACAGCTCATCAGGCCTGGTGCTAATTAGAGCAGACTGTGAAGCTCACTACATCTGTGCAAAATGGCAAGGGTGGACAGACACATGACAAATGTGTTGCGAAACCTCCAGGTCCCAAAGAAATGACCCATATGATGCTGACTGCGTCTTCTGTCACTTCTTTTGGAGGAAGAGCACGGTATTTATCTTCCCATGACACTTACTTAAAAAAAAAAAAGCTTACAAAAAAATAACCTCAATCATTTTGAGGGGGAGGGAGTTTTCAAAGCCCTTTCATTGATAATCCCCTTAATAACAGGTTTTATTTCTTTGTAAATGTTCCCTTTCACTCAGTCATTTGATGGCATCCTTGGCAGCAACAGCCTGTAATTCTTCATAGCATGTGTGTACATCTGCTGTTTGAAGCAGACCTAATGAAAGCAAGGCTTGTGGTTGAGTTCATTTAGTTCAGTGCACAAAAAGCAAAGGAGGGCATTAGTCTTTAAAGTAACGGTATTCCTATTAGCATGGTAGCTCACCAAGACACAGAAAAATCCTAGAAGATTGTGTCACCCATTTTGCAAAGTACTTACTCTTCCTAGAACCACCCTGGAAAAACGTATGTCATCCTCTTGAGTACTGGATTCAAACTGATCCCAAGACTTTTCTACCCATTCAGATCTGCATCCTTATCCACTCTTCCATCAAAGAATCCTAAGCACCGAGACAACTGTAGATTTATGCCAGGAAGTAAATATTACAGTACCTCCTTTAGGGGCAGATAAACAGGGGAATAAATAGACCTCATTTCACAGTGATTACACTGGAAAAGGTCAATGTTTCCAGGAATCACACCTGAAGCTCTTTGCATCACATCACAGTTTGGATAGAGAGGAAAAGTGTGCCTTTCTACCTGGATTCCACTGACCTCACTGCAATGCACTGAAACTAGTGAACTGCATGTTCTACACTAGTCAGTTTGGTGTTTGGACTCTCTGGTCTTCCAAAGCCACAGCTGAAACTTCGTGGTGCAAACAAAGTCAGAAGGTGTAGGACTTTGGACCAGCTCCTGAAGTCCCGCCTGTTCTCTTGGCTTTGCTACCTAGGAGACTTCTGAAGAACAGCATCAAGACTCTAGATTAATATTCTCAGGAAAAAATTGAGTAGGAGGCCTGGCAAGTAAGTTTTCACTCTCCCTGTAATTCACAAGGAAGCCAGACAAGGAATGTCTCCATCAGCAGACAAATGGGCTAGGCTTAGCAGCATCTTTAATGGTGTCATATTTCTTCACTCATTACCAGTTAGTTACTGGAACAGCCTCAGTACAGAACAAGAGTGACTTCTAGTGCAGTCCAGGGATATGGCAAGGGTTATTGCTTGGCATTATCCCTACATGTGTTTGACTTCATCAGCCTGTGATGCCTAATGGAAATTAGACTTGGTCTGAGCTGCAAAGTAGCAAAGTACCTGTAAAAGTGCTGGGGATGTTGCTGCCCTGGCGAAAGCCAAAGCCTTTGTTCCATCTTACACATACATAAAGCCAGGGCATCCAAGGTAACTTCATGAGGAGACAGAACACATAGCTGCTTGTGGCAGCAGTAAACTGGATTTCCTAACTCAAGAGCTTGTTCAGCTTCTGCAGAGAGCAGTCTTTTCAATTACAGTGATAGAAGTATACTACCGCCTGGGTTTCCTTACGTACCAGTTTAAAGCTGAGAGCACTGCCCTCTCTGCCTGATATTCCTGAACAAGGCTGAAGCATCTCCTCTCCACCCCACCTCACTTCAGACCTGCCCTGGCACCACAGGCAGGAACTGAAGGCAGCCTGACACCTCCTGCACCAAGCTGTCCTCAGAGTCAGGCTGCCTGGGAAACTACAACCTCACAGGGAGCACAACCAAGCTGACCTCTACGCAGAACAGATGCTTAGCAGTCCTGCCCAGGAGGTCATGCTGCATCCAGGAAGGCTCATTACAGCACTGCTTCCAGAACCAAGGACCCTCTGCAATTCCCTATGCTAAAGGAGAGCATAAATATTTTCTGAAATTGAAATGAGAATTAATAAACACAAAGAAACCACCTCTGTCTCAGGAAGCCTCCTAGCCACTGTTGTTGGAGATTTGGAGAGTATCTAGAAGTGCTGCTACATAGAATTATAGAATGGTTTAGGTTGGAAGGGACCTTAAAGTTATCATCTAGTTCCAATCTCCCTGCCATAGTCAAGAACACCTCCCACCAGACCTGATTGCTCAACCTGGCCTTGAATACTTCCAGGGACAGGGCCTTCACAGCTTCCCTGGGCAACCTGTTCCAGTGCCTCACCACCCTCAGGGTGAAAAATTTCTTCCTGAGATCTAATCTAAATCTACCCTCTTCCAGCTTGAATCCATTACCTCTCATCCTATCACTACATGCCCTTGTAAAGTCCCTCTCCAGCTTTCTTGTAGGCCCCTTTCAGATACATTCATGCTTTATTTTTATGCTCTCTCCAGATCTCTACCCCCCGACCATGCTAGGAACAAGATGCCAAGTCAGGCAGATCTGTGATCTGACCCTGCAGAGCCATTCTTATGTTCTTAAATGTAGAAGAGTTTGTTTTCTCCTATTATTGGTTCACGCTAATTATGCTTTGCCATTTTTGAGTCTGACTAATAGAGTTCACACACAGCCTTTGCAAGTTAGTACTTTAATCTAGCCCTGCCCAAACTGTGATCTGCAGAGCTTCCATTGATATCACACTGCTGGTGCCCAGACAGGACTATGTTACCAGCTCAGCAGGAAACCATGAGACACCAAGTATTCCTGGCTGTGTGGAGCACTGCTCCCTCTCTGGCTGCTGGAACATGCACAGGCCCTTCTGCAGCAGAAACGATTCATCAATGATTTTTTACAGTCACCTCCTTAACTGTGTGACCACATTGCTCTCATAGCATGTGTCAAGTGTCACACAGGGTCCTGCTTCTAGCTATTGCCCGATAGCAGTCTGGGGGAAAGTTCGACAGATGATGGCAGCCTGGTTGGTCTAAAAACTTTAAGAACCATAGTCCCGTTATCCCCAGCACCATCTTGCAGAGTCCCATTCTCTCTGCCTGCACGCTTACAGTCTTACACTGTCTTCAACTAATGGCAAGAAAAACAAACCCTCAGTATGCTTCTACTCAAAGTGTTTTATATAAAACAGTAGACAGAGGAACAGAAGAGGATAAAATTGGAAGATCAGAGAAAAAAAAAGAATTTGTTAATACAGTTCCTACTTGGTGTTGCCTTCATGTGACCATGATGTCAGCTGAAAACTGCTGGCAAGTGAAACCAAGGGGGATGCAGCTCAGCTGAACAGTGTGTATTCACTGGGAAACAGAACACATAAGTTGACCATAACTGTATATGGCTGTCCTGTTTGTACAGGATCAAATTCTCTCCTGTGCACGTAGCAGCCTTTAAAGAATCACAGTCCGTGACATCACCCAGGAGGCACAGTGGCAGATGTCTTCCTTGTGGCTGTGCTTTCAAGAAACAGAGCCCCGAAACAATTGGATGGAATGAAAATGTCATATTCAGTCACTGTAGGTGAAACCCTGGGTGCATGTATGTCAACTTCACTTCTGCAAACCAGGATTTCACAGGGAGATTATCACATCATGCTCATCTAGGGATCCAATGCAGCCAGCCAGAATCTCTCTCCAATTAATTAACAGAAAGAGAACACTCCAGAGGGCAAGGCACAGCAGAAACCCGCTCTAGATGCTCCAAATTGCCCCAGCCAGGAACCTTTCCCCACACTGGCCTGCAGTACCTTGGGTACCTGAGGATAAGCGATGGGAAAGTTTGATCAAGTTCTGATACCCAAGAGTATTCAAACCATGGCAGCATTTTCTGGGATGTTTATAGCCAGAAATTTAAAAACAGAAGGAAAAACACAAAGCACTGAGCCTTCCGCATGCCAGTCTCCTCAGTCTTAAGTATAAAGTATCATCCAGCTGATCAGAATGACTGAACAGGGCTTTGAACTTAAACTGCTCCCTAATGCAGATATACCTTGACATATCTTCTCCCTTCAAAAACATTTTTTGAATAACAGTTGGTTTGAATCCAGGGAAGAGAGACTTTTTTTAGGGGTGTAAGAGTTATTTAGGAATATTTCACTAAAACATTGGAGCAAATAGAGACCTCATTAAAAATGAAAATATTCATAGGAAAGAGTTATTCCAGACAAGTCTTAAGTTTCAAAATTTTCAAGATGTTTTGCTGTAACATTTTTCAAGGAAGAAGTGCCAAGTTTAGAGCCTGAAATGGCTTCATTTAAAACAATGTTTCTTTCTTCTACAGATTTTTTTTTCCATGCTCCGTTGTTGAAGCTGAACTGAAATGTAAGAAATTTTTCATGTCCTCAACAGATCCAGTAACATACTTTTCTTCCTTTTTATTAGAGGTGTGATTTCTACCCCCTCAGATTCCAAATGGAAAAAGAATTACAGCTCATCTTTTTTCATTCCTATTAAAAAACACTCTTCCCCACCCAGACACAGTGAAGGGAAAAAAAAAAATCCCCAGTTTGTACCTCTGTCTCCCAGGTGAAAGAGTGCCTCCTGCTTTCTAATTCAAGTGCCTAAGCTACATGACTTCACCTAGAGCACATTCAGCTTGGGGAGCAGAGTGGGTTTGGAGATTTAAGGCAACGGCTACCAAGTGGCTGGCTTGGTTTACAGATTCCTCATGGCCTTGAATTCTCTGCTGCCAGGAAGCCTCCAGCAATTGTTGCAAGGCAGACTCAAAGCTTTTCCTGCAATGGTAGTAAGTAAATGGCATTACATCCCACACCCAACATAAGTACTTGCTGTATCTTCCAGGCAGCTGCCAAGGCCATGACTCTGTTTTTCCTGCACCTTTAGTTCTTGGGCAAAGTTATATTTCTAATCTGTACATAGTGTTCAGCTTAACCTCTCACAGTTTATGGACTAACACAGCAGCATTTCTCATCGCCACTGGAAGGAATGAATCTTCCCTCATTTCCCTGGAAAAGGAAAAACTCTGTCAGGGCAGACACTCTACTCTAGCCCTCTTTTCATATAACACAAGGAAAAGCAAGCATCTCTAGAACTGCCTTTCAGTGATGATGACCAAGTCTCTGGCGAGGCGGGTTTTATTTCTAGCTGTGTCACAGATACCTGGTGTGAACTTCTGCAGATTCTTAAAGGCCTGGCGCTGGCTGAACCAACTCTTTAAAACCTGAGTAGCCCATCACATTAAATCAAGCTGTGAGTAAAATAAAATGCTACTCAATGGTTGAGAAAAATTGAGAACCACATCCTGAAATTCTCTGTATCTCAGTTCTGAACAAGATAAGCATCTTGACTCTTTCTGTTTTCTAAAGCCAAGCTTCTTTCCAAAACAAAGGTTCCTAATCCTTAATGCCAAACTTGTCAATTTTTTTGTCATCAAGTTAGGGAGAAGAAACTGCCTCTCACCACAGCCAAGATTCAACCCAGCTAACTGCAGGCATTAAGTTCCACTCCCAGTTTGCTCAAGCGTGTTACATGGTTAATGAAAAGACAGACAACATCGTAAGGTAGTTCAGATGTTGATATAGCTGAGTCACCCTCTTTCTGTAACTTGAATACCCTGCAGACTACTAGGCATGACCATAAACAAAATAATAACCATCAACCATCTTGGGGGCCAAGGTCAACTTTTTATCCATCAGTCACTGGAAGGCCACACTAACCAGACAGTAAGCTCACAAGGGTTGGCTCACTGCTGTGTTTCACTAAAGACCTGAATGCAAGCAGGGTGCAAGGATGTTTCTGTGCCTGAAGCCTCAGCCACAGCCAACACAGCTAAAATTTCCATGGAAAGCTTTAGCTTGAGGGAGGGGAGCAGGGTGGAGGTAGTAGTATCAGTCACTTATTTAATGACAAACTCCTGCCTGGCATTGCCTCCTCAAAGCATGAGCCAGCTGCAGTCACTCCTACCAGCCTTCAACATCATCACCCAACTGAAGTGGTCCTATTCATATTTGAGCAATACTTATTTTAGCTAGCAGATTCAGCCCTGGGAATCTCTTTGAGGACAAGATATGCCTAGTGGGATTTGGCCAGTTAATGCCCATCCATTTCACTGGGTATACAAATACAAACTCAAAGTACAGGACAAATATCCTTCCATTACATCTAGGAAGATTAACAAGCAACCAGACCATCCTTATTTCATGGATATGGGAAAAGAAAGAAAAGGACTGTGGCAAGAACATCACTCTTGCCACCCCAACATATAGTAGAAAGGGCTATCAATACCTATACCCTCATGATTAATGTTGCAACAATAGGGTGGTTTGTTTCCACCACTTCACACCAGCAAGAAAAACACAATCTTTTCCTTTCCAGGCTCTGCTAGTGTCATAAGACCACAAGAGCTTTAGTTGTTGCCTGACGCTCATACCCAGGTCCTTCAAATGCTCTGTGCCAGTAACGACATCATTACCTCACTTTTCTCTACACAGTAAGCTCAAATAGTTATGGAGAAGAGAATATCTGACTTGATGCTCCCTATTTTCTGAGGCTGAGCTTCCAGCCCCATGAGATGTCATGGATTCAGATTGGTGCCATGTTCTGACATTGACCCTGTGCCATAACACGCTTCATGTCTGGTCCAGCAGAAGGGTTCAGATCCACCTTTGTAGCTTCAGGCTTGGTGTTTCCAGACTGTGGGTCTCCACACATGTTGCCTTCACCCTGGACCTTTAACTGCTCCCTCAAATATCAGCAGTACAAACAGCACCCACCTCATCCTCTTCACTTCCCCAGAGGCCACAGAAGCTGACTTGCTTACTGCAAGCTATACAGTCTCACTTTTGATAGTCAGTTCTGTGCAGACCAAGGAAGCACTTTCGTCTCAGACTTGTCCTATCTTTAAGAAAACCGGATTTTAACTACTCACACCAGTAGTACAAACACAATACAATCTGTTTCACTGAATACAATTTTTCAAGTGTCCAAGAGTTCAGACAAATGATTGAATGGGTCCTGTCTGGCGTCAACACACATGAATCTTAAAATCAAACCATTTTAGAGTGTCTTACACCAGTCAGCACATGATTTAAGGTGCTTAAAATAGCTATACTGCAACAAATACTTGCCACCAACTAAAGACCCAAAGGAAATGTCCTTTCTGGCTTAGTACCAAATATACATCTGATGAAGAATTAGCACAGTCCCACTGAAAGCTATCAGAGCTGAGAAAGCTTCTCAAAGCACCCACTTAAAAAATTGATACTGCTTCTTGTCAAGCTGCAAGATATTCCTACAGCCAAACTGATGGGCAACTCAGTCCTTTTCTGCTGTCACACCGGTGTTGGTGATGGCAGCTGACAGCAAGAACAGAACAAAAGTCACTAAGGTAACTCAAATGTCTGATGCAGGTACACACGTATTTATTGCTTCAGGCCAGCCATCTGTCTTTTTCAGAGAAGCCCCATAGCCTCTTGTCTCCTTTATGCATGACAGCCTACAGGATGGAAAAGATTCTGGAGTAAAGGTGGTATCTGGCGTGAGTAAGGATGAAAGTATTTTGGCTGGGAATTAGTGGTTATGCAAAGACATGGGAGTTGTGATTCACAAAATGCTTCCCTTCCCCAGCAGTCCTCCACCTTGCAAAGAGCAAACAGTTGGCACTCAGGAGCCGTAACTCAGTGGCAAGGCATTTGGCAAAAGCATTTCTGGAGCAAGTGTGAAGGCCCGAGCTGCATGTCAGCCAGAGCGTCTCCTCAGAGCAACTCTGATGGAGCATCACCAGGAACAAAACAACATTTCCAGAAACTATTGCAAAGGAAGACAGTCCTTGATCCAAGAGGGTGTAAAACACAGAAGGATCATCATGCTTTCTCTCCAGTTCCAAATAAAATCCCCAATATAGATATGCTGAATGGTCCCAAGGAACAAATTCAGTAGTAGCTGGGCCTGAGAGATCGCAACCATTAGAAAAGTAGAGTACAAGCTGAGCTGTAGCAGCACAGGATTTATTTCTCCCTGACATCATAGGCCACCGTAGCTGTACATGCTCTCAGCATAAGACTGGAAATGATCTTTCCCAAGTATGCTGGTGCTTGTCCTGACCTCAGTTCCCCTGCTAGGGAATGCATATGCAAGGAGGATGCTCAATGTGCTCCATGTACAGCCTAGATTTTAAGTGCTGGAAAGCTCACAGCAGGGCCATCTCATCTGCCTGAACTTCAGCCCAGGTACTTTCCTCTTGTGTAGACAACTTGAGGATGAGCACATCAGTATTTTAATCAGACTGAGCAATATTCGACATCACTGAATGTTTAGAATTGGTACAAGGAACAATAAACCACCACCACCCTGCACAATCACCATTGTCAACTTTTGCAATACCTAGTATTTTATTCAAGATGCTGCTCTGGCAGTCATCATTTTGTGAGAAGAAACAGTTTATCAGTTACAGTTCAAGAAGGCCTTGGGAATGGGAACTAACAAGCTCTAAAAAATTTAGAAACAGAAGATGTGAAAAAAGGAATTTTGTTTTACTTTGTCAGTCTTTGAGGTTCTGACTTATGGTTTCTAATCCACTAGGGACCAACAATACTTACTTAAGACCTTGTCTGATTAGACAAGCATCAGAGGCAATGTCAAAGTTAAAGTATCAGGAGTCAGCTTTAATTGTTCCTAAGGGGAAACTTCAAGACTAGGAAGAAAAAAAATTAGTTCCTTATTAACTGAGGGAATTATCCCATTAAACATCAGTAACTGTGTAGAGCAGATCATGAAGCGGTGAAACTAAGCAGTTTGAATTGGGAATGATACACGATATGCTCTACTTAGCACAATTTGAAGTGTAGTCAGTTCTTAAAGTCTAGTCAAATACAGACAAGTCATAAGTGCAATGACCTCTTGCTTGCCTTTGGAAGAAAATGTGTATCCACTGCTCTATGAAGAAACAAGATTTCTGCAAATGAAGAGTTCACATCAATGCACAAATACTAAGTGTTCCATTCTCCTGAGCCACTGGCAAAAGGAGTAGCCTTCCATGCCCAAATTAACATTTCCCCTACTGTGCACTCTTACAGTCCAGCATACAAGTGGAAAAGCCACAGACTGATGGTCAAAACTGGAACCCACAGATTTACCTGTGGAAATTACAGCTCCCGTCACCATGAAATTATCTGGGAACCAATTAATCTTTGGCAACATTCATTGGAAGGCTCTGTTGTACATTGTGAAATGAGGCTGCACAGCTTTTGCTGCACCAAAGACAGGTCTAAGAGAAGGGAATGGTACTGCTCTCTCCTGAGCCATGAAGCTATGAACTACTGAGGCAATCTTCCTTCCTAATATTCTGGCAAAGCAAGTACAAGAGCAGTCAGATGTGTCCTGAGCACAGGGCATCCTGTGACTGGCAGTACTCTTAGCCAAAACATTACTAATGCAAGTGTGCTGAGCAACCACAAGCCTTTGTTGGTATTGATTCATGGGTGGGCAGATGCTGGAGGAAGCATTCGTCTGCATCTATGCAGGGTGGAAAAAGCAACAAAAATGTCAGACGAGCAGGGAAGATCAAACAGGAGTAAAAATACTTAAGATTATTCACTGCTTCTATTTTTTGCCTCCATTTGTAGTTAAGCTGCTTAAGCCAGAAGAAAGATCTCATAGAAAAAGATCCTATAGACTTTAGCATCTGTCCTTCTTTCCTCCCAACCACTAACAAAAGATTTTGCTGAATAATAAAGCATTTATGTATAAAACAGAGCTAAAATTCCATTATGACCATTGCTAGAAAAAACACAGCAGATAGATCTAAATGTATCCTAGGGAATTTGAGGCTGGTTGAGAGACCAGAGGGGATGGAGGTGGAGCCCTCCTTTCTCCTCTTGTGATTAGGAAATCCATGTGACATGGGAGACCTCCGAGATGCAAACTCCTCCTCAACATGATGTAAAACTAAAGTTCAAGTTGGATCTGTGTGTCCTCGAAGGGCTGCTCACACCTTTGATATTCTGGCCTGGGCCTCTTTCTACAGCTCCTGGTCCTGTATAATACAAAAATCCATAAAGAGCTATCAGAACAAGATTTAGAAACTCCCATACCCCAGGATTATATTTAACTAGTAGGTTAAAGAGAGCAGTGGCACCTTCCTTCATGAGTTATGGGCTTTGTTTTTAGCTGAATATACTCTCAAAACAGCTAGGTGATCGGTTTTAACTGTTATGGGAAGAATTTATTTCAGTTCAGTCACCATACAAAACTCCACCAGTCATTTACGTTACTTGCTCCTCATGACTAACAGCTTTGCTCACAGCCAGAAGCCAGCTGATGGCTTATTGGTCCCCAATACAAACATAAGTAGGACCATTAAAATAAATTCTTTTGCCCTGTCCTGTTTCCTCTGCTGCTCTCACACCACAGAAAGCACTAAAAGAAAGCAAGCTTGTCAGTGAATTCACCATAGTTAGTACCCAGTGAAATTGCTAGGAAATGGGCCTAATAAGACTGCCACAGTCACTGGCAATCAAAATTATGGGTAGAAGGTTTCATTCTCTCTCTTCTGAAGCCACTGGGTAGATGCCTCAAGTTAGACTGGTGTTGCAAGGGCATCAGTTTCTCTTCAAACTGAGGGGCAGTGCTTCCCACTGCTCCAGGAGCAAAGCAGATTGTGCACCCAGAGCCAAACACCACACTCTAGTGGATTTTTCCGCATGCTGAAAACTAAGAGTTTGAAGGAGCTGTTAGGGCTCCTAGAAGTAGAAAGCTTCATTACCTGCCTTGGAAAACTTTGCTGTGTGCTCTACAGTACAGTCCTGCCCATGTTTGTGAGGACACTTAAGGTCACGAATGAAAAACTTCAGTGCACATTTCTGTTCAATTCTGTGAGGAAGGAAACAGCAATATTTAAAGCAAACTTGTGATAAGAGTATCATGTGATCCCTGTGACAATCCTACCATGGCAGAGTACTTCCCACGCCATAAGGTGTACAGAATATATTCGGCATATGAACAGCCTGACCAAAGGATTGCCACAACTCAGTGATCGCAAAACTACTCCTCCATGTGTGTCTCTGAGTTAGTGCCTCATGTTGTGAGTTGAAATTTTAAGTGGTAGCAGATGTTGGCAATATGCTCCAGACCTTTGTTTCATGGATTCCCAGATAACTGCTGCTTTTGTGCTAGTCCTTCTGTAGTAATAACAATAATTAAGTGCCATTTATATAAGGTCTTTCATTCAACAGTCCCAAAGCGCTCAATAAATTTAACAAACCATTAATACTCAACAGATGTATCACTTTACATTTTTAAAGAGGCTGCATACATCTCAAGTAATCCTCCACATTCCCGCAAATGGTAGGTATCATAATTACTACCTTCAGTTTGCAGACAGAGAAGCAGAATTAGGGAATGCCAAAGGCCACAGTGCACTCTGCTAATAACAAAGGGATTTAAATGGAGTTCCTGGCTCTTAGCTCTGTTCCCACTGTGAGCAGGAAACCACCCTGCCTCCAGAAATTCACACACACTGATAACTTCAGTGTTTTATCCAGAATGCTGAACTGAAAAGCAAGGATGCGTTCCCAGAGCACATGAAAAACATACTGGTTAAAGTGAGTCAAGTCCAATCAAAGCAACAAGAATTTTTTCATTAGCACAATTTAAGCTAGCTAGAAGTGAATTTAGTGGCCCAGGCAAGACATTGAAGAGAAATCCAGTCCTCACCAAGTAACTGCAATCTTGCTCTTATATCCCACTGGAGGGCAGAACAGCAGAACTTCCCCTAAGCACGCACATCAGAGGAAACATTGCTTGGAAGAATCAGCCTTGCCAAAACAGCAATGCCATCCTTACATCTCCTAGATTTCATTCCCATTAGCTCACAATATATGCAAAATGCACACAGGCGGTTGTTCCTGGCGATAAGAACCAGGAGCACAAAATGAAGGAAGCACCCGACTGCCACCAATACTTTGGATTCAGACAAGGAAGGACTTTGCCATGCCTCACGTCTGTATCACATGGCTAATACAAGCAGAGTGCAAACATGCAAGGGTAATACCTATCTATGAGACAGTGTCAGGAGTACAGCACTACCACCCAGGCTCCAGATTATCTTCTCAGCTATGCAGCTGGATGCTCTTTAACTTTCTGCATGGGACACAAGACAGGGTTGTGAAGTGGGCATTCCTGCTCACCCACAAGCTTCATCAGTATTGGCCTAGGCAAAACCATCATCCTCAGAAGCACAAAAGCCGCCTTTGCAAGTCCACGTGACTGAAGTTATTCCTGATATGGAAACTTATGACAGACAGTAGCTAGACTTCAAGTATTCCAGCTAGTTAGCTACTATATAACTAGGTCATACTTCCCCCTCATCAAAACAACATCACTCAGGAGATCAGTGTCCAAACAATCAAATTACTCTGTCTCAACAAATTACTTTCCCATCAGCAAAACCACAGTAGCTGAGCATCCATGCCCAGCCTGCACAAAACACAAGTAACAGGTTTCAGCTAAGGCACAGGACAACTCACATAATTACCAATTGTTATGGCATGCATGAGCAGCAGCAATTCCTTCAGCTGTCCGAGCCCTAACATAAAGCAAAACATTCCTTATTCGATCGTGTCACATTCTGTTTACCTTTCACTCATACTATGCTGCTTCTACCAAAGGCATTTCAAGCTGTGTCACACAATTCAAATTATAACGCATTTGTTCATATTTCAGGCAACAAAGAGGCATTTGCAGAAATTGCGGAGTTTGAGACCACGGCGCATCTCTGGTCACAGTAATATAAACTGTAACTTAACTGTGTATCTCTGTTCATAACTGGAATAATTAAGATTTTTTTTTGCCTAAGCTTTACCTACTTACGAAGAAGCTGCAGAACTAAAACCACATTGAAATAACTTTGTAACTCACCATGCAATAAAACCTGGTAGTTAACTAGTGCACCTTAAGCTGGACACAGAAAGGGAGAATACTGACATCTCCTAAGCTTCCCTGCCCTGTTGATATGTTACACTCCTGCTCTGCACCTGAAACAGGAATTAAAAGTGGGAACCATGGCTATTAGAAGTGCTTCCTTCTCTAGTTTCTACCAAGCATACCTTGGACAACTGATCAGCAACACAACCAGCTGACAACACAACCAAATGGAGACATTGCCAAGCTCTTCTCAGATGAATTAAAATAACAGCAAATAAGTAACATGGATTGTATTTAGAAAGTCACAAGACCAGTGCTTGGCCCTGAGTGGAGGTGAGGGAGAAGGCCTATCCAAGGTGACGCCCAATTCTTTTCAGCTGAAATAAACTGAATTTCTACCAAGGGGAGCCAGGTTTCATAACCTATAATAGGGAAAGCGTTCACTGAACAGAGATTGTGTGAGTGCATAAGAGGCTAGACTGGGGCCCGTTTTTTTCATCATGCAGAAATGTAACAGCTTTTTATTTCGTTTTATGACTCAGTGTTCCCAACGGAAAGAGCACACACATCATGGGTTTGGCACTCTACACCACTCAATTTCTTACCAGCCCCATCCTGCAATGAATCCAACACAGCCATTTCTTTAACCTCTTCAAAGAAGGGTTTGTGCTAGTGGCAGTCTCCAGGAGCAGGAGGGGTGCAAGGCAGAGATGCGTCAGAGGAAGACAGCTCTCTACTTGCAGTCCATGCAGCATAAACCAACACTGTAAGAAAAAACAAGTGAGCCCAAGAGACAGTTAGGGGAAACTAGAGAAAGGTCTCCTCCTGGCATGAGTCAACACAGCTCCAAAATAGTCGAAAGAGCACTGGGTAAAGAGCGTCCACCATAACCTATTACAGCTCTTCTCCCCACTGATTCATTCCCCAACATGCCACAGCTAATCAAACTGAGCGTGCAGGCTACAGCCAGCCTTCTCTCTCTACCTGAACACAAGCATGATCTAGAGTTTCAAACAGAAGGTTGCCTTTCATGTTTCTTCATGTGTTGCACACACAGCAAAGTATCCCTGAGCTGCTAAACTGTGAAGGTTTCTATTCAGTCCATAATGTGCACCTGGGAGGGTGGCAAAACTGCAAAAATCCTCAAGACCAAGTTAAAAAAAAAAAATCAAAAGAACCAGCTCTAAACCAAATCTCAAACTTAATGCAAGCCTTTGCTGAGTTAATAACCTTGCCAAGAGATTTTTGGGTCCATAGAGTCTTACCTTTTTTCAAATTCTGAGCTCCTTTCCCAGGATCTTTTGGCTAAATCCATCTCACCTGTCATCTCAGGTGCATCCTTCCATAGGGTCCAGAGCAATTAAGCACACAAAAATGTGCCATATTATATTAAAAAAAGAAGCAGTGAGGGGGGGAATGTGGGGGGAATACTCTAAAATATGGGATTTCTTAACATATCCTTCTACCTCTTCTTTCCCCAAGTCACATACTTAAGTTGTGAATATACTATTGTCATAGCTTATCCTCAAAGTCCCAGTCTTTTTGCCTTTGTCTGCAACTACTGCTTTTTATGAATTTTAGTTAATTGGGGCTACCAGAATAGGTGATTTGCCAGGCCAAAATACTAAAACTACAATGCTTTAAATGTGATGAGGACTCTAATTTCCCTGGTTATTTCTCCTACTGACTGATTTTGCTACAATAGATCTGACCACTCCAACACAAATGTTGCAGTGGCAAGGGCTGGTATCACCAAACACAGGAAAATACAAACAGCTAAAAAACCAATAGCTTTTAAACATGCATGTCTACAGAGACAAGAGGCTAGGAATTGTTTAGAGTTTGCCAACTAGGAGAGTCCTCCAATAACTCTAAGCAGGAAGACTTTTTCTTGGAATCAAGAGGTTTTTTGGGTGGTTTTTTTTTTTTTTAAAGTCACCCCACCCACTGCATGACTGCTGCCCAAGGCAGCTATTACTGGGAAAAACATCATTTGCCACTGTGTTGGATGTGATACAAAAGGGAAGAAAGTGGTCTTGTGGTGTACTGTTAAATTGATCATACTCTGGATATGCCAATATTTCTGGAGTTCAGCCTTGCCCACTTAATATTCTTGGTGCCAACATCTGGGGAATTTACTCATTTAGTAGAACTTACATCCTGTACTAGGTGCCTAAAGACAGCATGAAATTTAGAGGCAAAGGGAAAAGCAGCGCCACCTTCTCCCTCATATGAAAGACACTGAAAAATAAAGAAATACATTTGAATCAAAGGTTAAACATGTCCATATCAGTTTTCGTTTCCTGCTTTCCCTCTGCTGTTTTCTGTGCTTTATGTAGTCTCGTTCTCAGTGGCTTCCAAGCAGAGCCTGCAAAGTTCCTTACCACAGTTCTCTTGCCATCTGGCCAGATGTGTTCTCTAGATATTGTGCTAGACTTGAGGTGGGAATCCTTGTCCTCTCTGAGGTCAGCGGGAGATTTCCCATGGACTTCAGTGGGAAAAGAACTCCATGTTTTGCCTCACATGCTCTAGAAGATGTATTGTTCTTACTATCTGGTTGGGTCTCAAAATATAAATGGTGAAGCCAAGTTCCAATTCCTATTCTCTTCCCCAAAAGAGGGGCACAACAAAGCACATCTATTGCAAACATCATAGCGTAATTTTTCTAAAGTGGGTATCCAAAAAGTTAAATATATTCCTTAATTCCTGTCTAGGAAGAATAGGATTTGGCTTATATCCATGCATAAATCAGGACAGTGCCCCTTACACTTACCTTGACTGTGTTGAGGTGTTTTTTTTTTAAAAAAAAAAAGCTTTGAGCTAAGGTTTCTTGACTTTTGTTTATAATAGCCTAGATCACTGTAAAAAGAGTCTGGAGAAGATCCATGTTTCTAATGGGACACATCTTACAAAAGTCTGGGAACTCTTAACCACAGGAAAAATGACAAGGCTTCAGAATGACTCATTGTCAATATTTGCAAAGATGTTGGAAGAAACTGGGTAACAAAGACTAACCATTTTAGTGTATTTCCCCCCTCTTTTGTAGATACTCATCTGCTCTGCCTCACTTTCTGAAGACCTCAACATACACATAAGCATGCTTTTCTACTTGTAGACAGGCTGCGTAACTAGGACTGGTGCCGCTATCACTCCTTTACTAGGGTGGTACTATGAAAATCAGAGCAACCTTTGGTCACTTGGGGGGATGGGGATGCCCACCCATCTGGTACAGGCATTGCAGCCAAGGTTCCAGGACAGGCACTAGGGTACACTTGAGGTCACAGCTTACAAGCAGGCCTTCCTCTTTGAACTCTTTTAAAGATAACCCCTTGCTAGATGCAGTGCATTCCCACCATAATTCTGTCTTTCTCACCTCAAGACACAGGCACAGCAACATGTGGAACAGCTGAAGAGCAGGATACTGGAGCCAGATGCAGGAGACATCCACCCAGAGCGCATCAGCTTGGGTTCCACATTCCCTCCAGCTACCCTCTAGGGAATCCACAGCCGCCCTGCAATACAAGTGTCTGGCAGCTTTGCATACTTTACCACTTAGTAGCATACAAGTTAAAGCTTACAGGTGAATGCTAGAAATGAGAAAGGATGTTTTTTCAGTGCTGCTGGACACAGAGAAGCAGGCATAAATGCAGATTCGTATATGTACATTATTAGCTGGTCTTCAAGATCTTCTTTGGGGATACTACTACCAGGGAAACACTTTGCTCTGAAAGGAATTCACCAGACATCCTACACCACTTCTGAGGCTTTCCCACCTTCTTCAGACACATTAGCTACTGCAGTGACCTTCCTACAGTCTGGTATTCTGAGTACTAACTACGGAAGGTGGATAAATTTAAGATAAACTTGAAATTCTTTCTAAATGGCTTTTTCTTGAGACTATAAGAACATTTTTGCAAATGCTGCAGAGGCATGTTCTAGTGAAGAATCACTTATGGTTTCATTAAATGCTCTTCAGATACCAACAGAGACCTGAAAATTGTAAAAGTACAAGTTACAGTAAGAATTTCCTAGAAGGGGAAAAAAACTTCTCTCAGCTTGACCAGAGTCCCGCATTCTTCCTAGCTTGTCAGCTCTGGAGCTATTTCTCATAGGGGGATCATTCAACCTATGCTGAAATGTTTGGTTGTTTTTTGGGTTTGGTTTTTTTTTTTTTTTGCTTAAAGTAAAGCAGTGAAGTTGCTTATATAAAAAAAAAAAGAGCATTGCAGTAACAATTTATACCTTTCTGTGGAAAAACCAGGGAAATTATTGATTTCCCAGGAGACTAAACCAAGTATTGAGAATCTGATCATCTGTCACTTCCAGTGGCGAGAAAATGCCAACAGTGAAAGTTTCAGAGTCAATACTACTGCTCATCTTTGCAGCAGCTGGAAGAAAAAAAAATAAATCCGTTTAACATGCCACAGCAGAGCCCATAGGGCCCTTGATTTGAAGTGTTAATTAGTCAGTTCTACTAACCTCCTCCACATTCCTAAAATCTTGTATCTTGATCCAAGTCAACTTCCACTCAAGTCAGAAGACATGTAACTGATGACAGTGGGAACTGGATGAAACTCTTAAGAGATAAACTGAACAGGAAATGGTTTTTAAAGAGACCTCTTGCCCCCAAGGCGAGACAGTCCTAGGAAACTACAGAAACACATTGTTCTTTTTCAGCCTTTTGCTGAAGCCAAAAAATTTAAAACAAACACGGATCTAAGACAGCAAAGGAAAAGACTTCCATTCCTCCCACAGACATTAGCTCAGTTGTAATATCCTACTGACTTTTTGCTATCACAGCAGAGTATTTCCAGCTTCAGCTAATAGTACAGAAGAAATGAAAACTTGTATTTTGCAGCATGTCTGGGAATGAAATCCCTAATGCTCTATGTGAAACAGTTATTCACAAAGAGTGTTTCAAACCTCTCAAACATCCACTCAGCACTTGCATTACATTGTGGGGAATTACCTTCCCTTCAGAAAAACTGAAAGACTTCTAAGCTTATGAGATCAAGAAGTGGAGGGTTTCCATCAGTAGTGACAACAAAATCTCAATTAAACATTAAGGGGTCTCTCAAAACGGAAGTAAAACTCATGTGAGCATGCAGATCTGAGAATGCAAATCTTTTCTATTTCTCAATGTGTGTTCCTCATACTAACTCTGAACAAGGCAAGCACGTAAAGGTGCTCTCCAAAGTCCAGAAAGATTGCATATTAACTTTACTGATCTGAATCTCACAAAGCATATGAATTCTCACAGAACCCTGCCTTACTACCTGCACAGGAACAGGCAGAATCCGAGCAAATGACATTTCCTGATGGTGACAGAGGAGAAAAATCTCTACATAGAACTAGGTTACTCTGAATGTAGCCAACCTAGGTCTTGTTTCTATAAATTAACTGCATTCCCAAACCACACTATAATCCACTGATTTGCTGTTCAGTCTTTTTCTACTCAACATGTTTTCACTTCTCATTTGAGGGCAGATCTCCTTCTGTTTCCTCAAGCGAGGCATGGTTTTCTTTTACATCAACATCACTTGTTGCAGGATGAATGCACAGGCTGCAGGATGGATGAGGACTCTTAGGCTGATTTCTCACAGGGAAGAGTAAGTCAGGTTCTTGAGGTAAACTCACCATCATCCAGCTGAGGGTTCAGAACTGACTTCTTGCCTAGACAAGTATCTGCATACCTGTTCTCCACTGAGCTGAACATAACTACTCCTAAAAGGGCCGCTTGAGGGAACAGGCAGAATTTTGAACAAGAAAATAGATAAAATTCACTCCCTCACTGTCCATGACTATACAGACTCTTGTCATGTTTTTCCTTTTCAGGTTCACCAACCATACCATGACTTTCCTCCTTTAGCAGCATCCAGATGGAAACAATGTACTCCCTACCACCACGAAATTTCTTCTTCTGATTCTAATCTTGCTATCTTGGCTCTTATACATTGGAGCTGCTCCAGAAAAAGTCTTGTCAGCTTACAACTCCCACCCGTGTGTTTTCTGCACATCCTTTCCATCCATGTCTGCACATCCAGGAACTAAAAAGATTATAAAAGACTCAGCTGTGGTGCTTGTACTCTCATTATGATCACCCAGCACGTTCTGTCAGGAAAGAGAGAGTCCAAAAAGGGAGAACAACACTCCCTGACAGCTTGTCTTCACATATATTTAGCAAGAGAGATTTTGGCTGCTGATAGCAATCCTCCCAGTCCACACAAAAATCACTGCTTGTGTGACAAAGCCACCACAAACCTTCTCCTGTGTCCTGCTCACACATTAAGCAGGAATAAGAACTAGACTTGATGGCAAAAAATGGAGCCTTAACTATAAAACTACTGACTGCAACAACCAAAAAAACCCCAACTTTGATCATTAGCAGGAAGGGAAAAATGAGTCATGAGTGTACATTCTCATTTCCACAAGCACATGTATAAACATCTGCTAAGACTACACTCAAACCTCCAGTATAAGCCAGCACTTGAGGAAACCAAATTTAGAGCATGACCTTCTGAACAATAGTTTTAGTGATACAGTGGTGTGATCACATTATCACCCAAAGATACTTTCCTTGGTATTGGAGCAATACTCATTTACAGTGGTGATACCATGGCACTTGCCAGTCATCTGTAGTTTCTGATTATGTGAGCACCTACACTCACTCAGATCTCAAAGCTAAGAAAACAGTTATGCTGTATCCCGAGGAGATATAAACTGCTCGAGATCCAAAAACAAATAATTGCACAGCCAAGAGCCTATCTTTTCTTCTGGCACGCACCATTTTCCACACCAAGTCCAGCAGCACTGGCTGTGTCACTGCACATCTATAGAACAACATGTAGTTACAGCTCTACCACTAAAATAAGTTCTCAGTAGACTTCACTGCTTAAGGCAAAAAGCCCCATAAACCACATTTGATCTCTAGCCTGTTTCCAGCTATTAGATCTGGTTGTTCCCTTGGCTACTAGGCTAAGCCAAACATTCACTGATCTCAACCTCAGGTAAATACTCAAAACTCACAGCTTTGGTTTTTCTTTTAAAAGCTAACTTACTCGTGAATCAACTGACTAGACCAAACTTTGTAAGGCTGCAGATCTCACAACTTCAGGTTACCAGATACCCTCCAACAGAAATAGTGCTGTTGCCCAAGTTCCTCACCCTTTACTGCTTCCCACTGAGAACATACATCTCTAACACTCAGCAGGGAAGGACCTTCTGTCCCATCATAAGCATCTGCAGTTCAACAGCTGCAGAGAACCTAAACTTCATTCCACCTCTCCTTTCCTCACCCTTTAGATCTTACTCCTTTTTTAAAAGGAAGCAGGTGGCAATAAATAAACTTTGCAAGCCATGATTTGCATCACTTTGCCACACCATGCTGTACATGCCTTGCCTCATCATAGCTTAAAAATAACCCATTCCCACGCAGATTTCTGCATATGTACTCTGCATATTCAAGGAAATGCTGATTAAAGATGATGTTGATTCAAGAGAAAGCCTCAAGTTCCCTTGAAAGAGCAGCAGACTAGCTGATACTATTTATAGCACTTAGTTGGCACATGTCTGCAACCTCCTGCAAATCAAGAAAGGGGACACCCTCTGCGCAAGGGGTAGCATCCTGCAGAAAGACATGAGAGCGCAGTTAAGGCACATAACTCAACACCCATTTGCTTCATGCACATAGCCAGACTCTCCAAGGCCATCTGGGAGCAATCCATCAAGGCAGGTGGTTAACCACTCCACAGCTAGCCCTTGTGTGAGGAGGAAATAGCATGTTCTCACCATCTAAAAAAAAAAAAAGTGGGCAAGGGTGAAAGCCTCAAGAGGGTACTCAGAAAGCTGCTGGTAACACCACCTGTCACTTCACTGGGGCCTGTGGATTTATTTGCAGACCATACAGGCTCACAACCTACCAGAAGAGTGCTGATTTTTCCTTTCCCCAGGCTTTGCAGTGACAGGCACTGACCCACAGGGCAATTTGAAAGGATACCATTCAGTGCAACCCTACAAGGTTTTATTTCTCAGCCAAGAAGAACTTGAGCTTTTTCTGTCTTTTGCAATAAGTGCCGAAGATCATCCATCTTGCAGATTCACAAATTCAGACTGAAGTTGGCTGAGTTTTGAAAGCCTTGGCTGAATTATGGCACTTGGGTAGGTCAGGAAGATGGTAAGAACTACCTGTTTTGCATTATTTTAACCCCCAAATCAAGCAAAACTTGGCAGTGTTTTGTTTGCAAGCTTTTTTTAATCACAAATTCTATTAACAAAAAAGCTCTCAAGGGATGAAAGTTTAGTGTTACAAAAGTACTCCAAACAGAAATAACCATATTGGAAAAACATTAATCTTCTCTCTCTGGTACAAAAGTATCTGGCCAATGAAGTACAGCTCTCCCCTCTTCTTCCCTGGCTAATAATTGATATTGCTAACAGAAAAAGAAAAGTTACTAGATACTCATTCTGCACTCCACAACCAAAGCTCTGCAAAACTACAGGTCCTGCCTTCAACTGAATCAAATTTCAGCCTAGGCCTCTCACCTTCCAGAGATCAGTAAAGCAAGTCTCCCTCCTCAGGTCAGAGACTTCCTACAAACTGCTCAAATGCTCATAGTAGCAAACTCTCTTTACTGTCATCCTCTTCTTCCATGCCAGCTGGCTGATTTCTGTGCCTTTTGAACTTCAAGTTGGGGCCAAGGTGCTAGTTAGGAGATACTACAGTGATTACACATGTGTCTTCAGGCAGACAGACATCACTGACTAAACTTTGGGGAAAATTAAACCACCCAGTAACCACATAAGGTGAATGTATCTCTCCCTCTTTAGGTAGCAAGGATGTATCAGAACTGAAATACAGATCAAAAACACCTGTCAACAGGCTTATCCATGTTAATAACACTCCAAGATTTATTCTCCAAATCGGAGTCCTAAACTTTCACTCACTTCTAGTACTGCTGGTGGTCATAGCAGCTTTTCTGGCACATGCCTAAAGGCAGTAAGACAAATCCCATTCTTGCTGCATGAGAAACAAGTTTCCCCTCAAAGTTCTGAAAGACCACAACCACCTCCTCACTTAATCCTACTTCAGGCAACTTCAGACCATCAACTAGTTGACAGTCTAGTTTCAAAATACTGCATCATCTACCCAGCCCTCAGGCCATTCCTACTGCAATCTCCAAGCTAGCCTTTGTACATTAAAAAAGTAAAACTCTTCTGTTCCCAAAGGTGTGCTTACCCCCAGCATCTAAAGCATCTAGAGAAATCTCATCACAATCAATTAACAGCTCAGCTGTGCTCTGTTAAATCCTTAAACCAGCCGAAACCTGGAGAGGCAGCCAAAAAGCAGGAAAGAATGAGTCTAGCTAAGCCCCCCTCAGATTATTAGCATTTAAGAAGGCTGTCCCATGGAAATCAACGATTGCAAAATCAAGTAAAAACTGGACACACAACACGTGGTTTGGATGAGTCACTTAGCAGCAGGGGAAATGATCAAAGTTTTTTGGCATATCTGACAATTCTTCCTACTCCCAGTTCCACTCCCACGTGCTTCCTCACTTTTTATAAAATGTTAATTGCAACCTAAGTAGCCCAGGAGTCAACTACATTATGCTAGACACTAGATACTGTACACACATATTATAACAGAGACACTCTAAGCCTTTGTATGGTATCCAAGCAATTCACTTCGACCTAAATTTTCCTCTCCAAATATCCCAAGTAGCATACAAAAGGTTCTCACACTGACTGTACTTGAAGTTACACAAACTAGTCTGCAGTAATAAGACTGGGCTGGAAATTTAAACCAAGACAAGACCTTCAGCATGGATCCAAACTGTTAACAGAAGTGGGATCTTCCCTCATAATTAAACAATTTTCTTGTAATTAAATCAGCTAGTATTTTAACATGAAAGAAGAATTTGCTCTTCAGGACCTCATGGGAGTATTTACTAATCCTGAGCTTTACTCACCAGATGTTAAAGGGCCATGAACCTGTGAGGGCTGTGGGAGGCAAACAAAATGCTGAGCTAAGATGTGCCACGCAAATCAGGGAGCATTCATGTCCTTTGGGTCTGAATGTTTTAAACTAAGCTTTTTTTAAACTAAGCTGACTTATCCACTGACTGCTTGGACATACAGCAAGATAATGCTTTTTGCCTAAAACTTAGAAAATAACCTCCATTCTGCTTAGAAAACAAAGGCACTTCTCAGATCATAGAGCATGTAAGTGCACACTTCATTATATACAATATCCCCAAGGACAAATTCACAACTCATATTTCAATACCAGTTCTTTCATAATTATACTGAAAGATTCACAGGCCCTTACCCACATCATCCAAGTAGAATGTCAAACAATGCTTGGAGTACAGTAAAAGATGAGAAAACGAACATGCTACCTCTGAGAAAGGGACTCAAAGTTAGGAACATATGAAATACTACACTGGGTCAGAACAAAGATCAATGTAGCCCAATAGCCTGCCTAGCATGGTGGCAACTGGAGATTCTGTTTAGGCCTGGCTCTTCTCAATCATCCTTTCTTTCCTCAAGACTCCTCCAGCATCCACTAGAACAAGGATGTTAGAAGGCACATCGCCTATTCTTTTTATTATTTATTTACAGACCTGTTACCTGTGAAGTTGCAATCCCTTTGAGAGTACATGGATATGCTCTCCCTCCACCTTCTTCTGCAGTAACAAGTTCCAGAAGCTCACTATATGGTATACAGAAGTATGCTACTTCATCTGCTTTAAACCGATGTCCCAAGTGCACCCTACCTCTAGAATTCTGGGATTTGCCAAATAACCTTTGCATTCAGCTTATCCACTGCCTTCCTGGTTTCGTAAGTCTCAGACATACCTCCTCTATACAATAACTAAACTAGAGGGTCCCAGCATTTTCATTCTCTACCTAGAAGTCAGCTACTCTGTCCCTTTTGTGATCTTACAGGTACTTCTCTGCATCTTCTCTAACTCTATTCTTATTGTTGAGAGGTGGAAGTCAGGACTATTAATACTGAAGTGAATTTTTCATGCAATTGCACCAAAGTCTTATATAACAAGAAAATAACTCCTCCTTGTTCTCATTACCCTCCCTGATGATGTTTAGCACTCGTCTTTTTTTCCACTCTTGCACATTGATAATGATTTTGGAGAGCTATTGGTAAAGACTCTCCAATCTCGTTCCAGAGCTGTAAATGCCAGTTTCAAGTTCAGCAACATCTAAACACACCTGCAGATTCTTTTGCCCCCGGATGCACTGTCCTACCTTTACCTACAGTGCACTGAAACTCACCTGCTACCACTTTGTCCACCCAGTCAGTTTTGGGAGGTTCTTCCAGTTGTCCTTGCCATCAGTGCTACAATAACTTCGTGAGCGAGCTTCCTACCATAAACAAACTGGGAAATTGTGGCACATGTCCTCCTTTGGGATATCAATAAAGACAATCAATGTGTTGGTCCCAGCATTTATTCCTCAGGCCCTAAAGCTGATTTGCATTTACTGCAAGAGTAGCCAGTAAGCCCTACCTGCTTTGTACCCTTTAAACCAGCTTTTGGGCCTTAAAGGAGCTTTCCTGTGATCCTCAATATTATTTCCTCAGTGTTTGGTGTGGGACATCAAATCTATTACAACCACTAGATCCCCTTTGTCCTGGTTTGAGGTAAAACAGAACCAATTTCCCATTCAGTAATTTTACTTTGCAGCTAAGCCTCTTCTAACTAACGGAAATCTGAAACTAACAGAGTGGCAAGACCAATGTTTATAGTTGATGCCAAGGAACAGTACACAGAGAGGCTCTTGCTTATACTTATTGCTATAACAACCCAAGCCAGCCAGCTTTTGTTTGCCTCATTGGAGGGTCAGAAGCAGAAAAGCATAGAGGGGTCACACCTGCAGGGAGGAGCAGACAGGACAGGTGACCCAAAATTGACAACAGGGTATTCCATCCCATCTGCCTCATGCTCAGTGTAAAAGCTGAGGGATCAACGGGTCAGCTCTCATCCTTCAATGGCTGGCCTCCGAGGAAGACTGTTCATCTGCCTTTGATCCTGATCTGTGCATTCCTGAATCCAGATCTGGAATCCAGATCCAGAATCCAGCTCCCATCCATCGCTAAGTCCAGTCTGGGACTTTTCCCATGCCTGTGAGTGACACGATCATCATCCTGGGAGCTTGATACTGGGTTTGTATATATATATTTCATTATTAATAGAATAATAAAAAGAAAATATTTTTTACTAAAGTTTAGTTCCTTCTAAACTCATAAGTCTCTTCTCTCTCTCCCTCCTCTCCTTGGAGAGAGAGGTGGGGAAAGCATCTGTCATTCATCTCAGTTGCCAGTCCATCCCAAACCACAACACCCTTTTATCCACGTGCCTGAAGACACACTGATAGAGTTCTAGCCATTGAGGCTATTTATTTACTTATTTAAACAGAAGCCATAGTGGTTCTTCCCAGACTGTTCTATGTGTTTGTTCAGTGGTTCATCATCTTTACCACTAATATTTATTCTTAGCAAGATGTCTGACAGTTTGTAGTTCTCAGGCTCTCCCTACAGACCTTTACTTAGAAGAGTTCCACTGACAACCCATCAGGCCTCCAGGATAGTAACTGTTTGCAACAGGAAGTTAGACACCATTTGCCTGCAACTTTCCCATTTAATATCAGAATTCCTTCAGGACTTCTGCAGTCTTGACAGCTTTCTTGTATCTTACTTGCATATACAGTCTATGTTTCCTGTGTATTTACTGTAGTTTGATCTAGGAACCCTGAGCTATCCACTGCAAAGAACATGTGGAGGTGGGAATCTGCAGCAAAGACTGATGCAAAAATCATTCAGCATCTGTCATTTTCCCCATTGTCAAGGACAATTTCTACCAATTCCCTTGCTGACTTTCCACTTGCAATACATTTAAGTAACTATGACTCATCAGTTTGAGCATCCTTTGCAAAATACTGCTTGATTCTGGTTTCATGCTTTTCATTTCCTGTTTACACTTAATCTTACATCTTTTATCAGCTTTTCTACTCTCCTTGTTTGCACAAGTTTCTGCTTTAAGTGCCAACCATTTCCTCAAAACACTTCTTCAGCTTTCCTATGCAGCCACTGCAGGGGTGTTAGGCTTCTACTTGCAGTGAGGCATGTTTTACCTGGGCTTCTAAAACAGCAGGTCTCCAGGTTGTATATAGGCATTGTAGGCATCTTGCTTTGATTATTCCTTTTGCAGTTTTTTGGTTTTAAACTGCCTATTTTTTTTGCCTCAATCTGTTTCCTAAAATGGAATTCCCATACAGAGAATTTGGCCTGCTCTCTCCAACCACGTGTGAATCCTAATCATATTGTGATAGCTAGAGTAGTTCTCCAGCTAACATCTGTCCCAAGCAGCAATGAAAAATAAACCAAGAGTCTTCTCTTGTCTATTACTAGTTGTTCTAGGCAGTGACTACCATTGCATTCATGTTCTCCCTGCATCTCACCCCAGTCAGGCTTTGGGGTTTGTTTATATAAGGTACTAAAAATTTCCCAATATTACTACCTGTTCCAATCACTTACCCTTCTGATCTTGAGAAGGATACAACTGTAATGTCCAAGTAATAAAAATGTAGTACAGAACTTCCAACCATGAAGACCCAGCCCGAAACACACACGGTATTTTTACACTGTTATACTTTACCCCAGCTGCACATCCTACTTTGTGTGGACTGTTAGTCACAAATCTCTTCCACACAACAGGAGAGAAGTAAGTTTCCAGTGTTTTCCATACTCCTAAAGTTTAGCACATGCCAGCCTGGAAGACCGAATACATAAGCAGCTCCATAGGATTCAAGTCAGCTAAGTCCCAAGAGCCCAACTCTGAAAGATCAAGCACTGCTGATGCAGCAAATCAAGGCTGAACCCATTTGTCATTGCAATTTACCACAGAAACAGCATTAGGCATTAAATATCTGGGAGCAGTTAGCATTTATGCAGCTAATCAATATGCAAAAATAAAAATACTGAAGGTATCAGATCTTTCCAAATATTAGCTCTTTTAAGGGCAGGGTAAGCCGAATACTCCATTCACTTTGTACCAGCTGCACTGTACTGACAGGCTGAAAATGTAACACACACAAGTTGGAATTACAGTAAAGCATTTGAATTAAATACAGTTCCCTTTGCTGTAGGATCAAGTTATGCAGTGAGACTTTCACTGTCTATGGTACTTAAGTCCCAACACATTTATTCATAAAGTCAGCCTAAAACCAGATCCCAATTAGCATAGGAAAGCAGTGTGTCGTCTTCCTATCCTGAGTTTGTAAAGCTCAGGACTGCCGTAAGAGCTGGTATGCTCTACCTCTGAGAGGCTCAAGTCCACATAAAAAGACAAAGCAATAAAACAGGTTTCATACCTCAAACAACAGTCAGATTTTAAACACCTAAAGAGTGTGCCCTACCTTGTGGCCAAGTCCTGTTCTCAGTGCTGCCGGTGATCTACAAGCCTTGTCACCTCAAATGGCTTCTCATCACATACTTTTACACAAATCTCAGCTTTGATAGGCTGTTATAATACAAAGTAAGATGCTAGTCATGATTCAGCACTGTTTGTTCTATCACTTATCCTAGCATAACAGAAGGCTCACATGGAAGAAACAAACTGGGTTCCTACTTCTAAAAAGCTTCATTCCTTCCCAGTCTCGTACTTTTATTGCATGAGAACACATTCAAGAGAAAGATATGCACATTTACTGCAATCCTTTGGAACTGATTGTAAGCATCCTGATTACTAATGCTTAACATGTTCTCTGACTTTATTTACATTGAGTTGTGCCACATGGCCCTAGCATCCCACCTGAAGTTCTTTGCTGTGAAAGCACAGAAGAATCTAGCATTTAATAATCGAACCTAAATTCAGGAAACCAGGAACACACATTACTTTCCACCGCTCAACACAAGTAATTTTAAAAAGTTGCAAACTTCCCAAGTTAATTGGTATGATCTGAGAATGTAAGATATTTGTAAGTTTGCTTCCCATCACAAACCAGCAACTCATTTGTCTTTCACTTGTCATGGCCCATTGAGAGTCAACTGCAAAACTGTATTTTGTTTGACACTAGACAGAGGCTAAAGTTTGTTGGGTTTGGGTGGGTTTTTTTTGTTTGTTTGTTTTGGGGTTTTGTTGTTGGGGTTTTTTTTTTTGGTGTCCACAGCTAGCCAGGTGAAACTACAAAACCCCAGTGCACTGAATTGCTGAAGGTGGCCAGTAACTCACATCACTTCCTAGTGCACCAGCTCCAAAATACAAAGCCACAAAGCCCATCATCAGCATTCAGTAGTATTTCTCACATTTAAGATAGCTGCAAAGTACAGTAGACTATTACTTCAGTACTTAGGTACTTTGAGGCATCCTGGTAGAATAACCATTTACTTTGTCTCCATTGCTTCTGACAAATAAACCTAGGCTTTGATTTTAGCTTTTGTAAGTGGACCGCAGGAAGCTTACCAATCATTTACTACATTACAAAAAAGTTCCAATAGATTACATATTAGAAGATGAGCATTTCAGTGCATTGGAATACATTTGTGATGTCAACTGTGACCTGAAGAGGGAAGCTTCACTGTGGACTTTCACAGTGACTTACAAGCCCTAGTCTTCACAAGGCTAAGCCTATTTAGAGTATAATCTTGTGAGCCCTTTCTTTTCACTCTTACATTTTAATCACTCTTGGACTTTATCCAACACATATTAATAAAATACTTTCAGACACCTTACAAAGCCTTCAGGACTGCTTCTCTGAATGCAGGAAGGCAGGCTCTGGGCAGCAGATGCTTTGAATAGCTTGTGCCTCTGGAACTGGAAGGGCCAAGCCAGCCAGCCTGGACAGTCCTTCCTAGAAGCAAGAAAATACCAACATGCTGTCTGGATGATAGCCCCGCCGACTCTAGCAGGGTAGGACACAGGCAGAACAAACCACTCAAGATCTTTTTCCATATTTCACCTACTGTCTTACACAGGGTTTTATTGCACATACACCAGGTTGCTGGTATACAGACTTAATGACAACACAATTAGCTCACTCCTTGCCTAGGCAGAACTCTTACAGGTAACTTGAATCAATCTGCAGCATTCATTTTGGAAGCCCTGCAAGATATTTATGGTGAGAGGAAAGAAGCCAATGAGATGTACAAAGCACAGTGGTTTATATCTTGTGCCTGCTACTACTGTAGCCAGTCACCTGAATTAACTCAGGCCACCAGAGGAATAAGCACCAGGCTGAGCTGATGCCCTTTTCACCCTTAAAGGAATTTCTCAAATGCTCATGAACTGGACTGCCCAGTTTCTGCACATACTTTAGAGTAGCAATGCAGAAAAACATTGGGTTTCAGAACAAATCCAGATTACTAAACAAGGAAGAATATTATCTAAGCATGGTATCTGCAGTAGGATTGATCAAAATGCATTACAGCAACATCAGTACCATTCTCCTGCAATGCCTGGTGAGACGTTTTTCTACATAGGCATTCTACTTTCATTTTCTTAACTGAGTTACTGACAGCTCTGATCAGATCCTGGAAAATCTGCTAGGCTTTGTTATTGAAGCCTATGCACAGTTTCCATTAGGATCTTCAGCAAGGAGGCATACTGTACTGTTCTGCCTCCACACCTGGTTTCTCCTTTTTTAGCCACCTTTGAGCTGAAACAGCTTTCTCTACAGACTGAAATTGCAGGTAAATAAGCATCACTGACCTATACAGGAGAGGCTAATAAAATGCAAAGAAACAATGTTCAATTACATGTGGGACGCAGATGAAAATGGAAAACAAAACAGATGTGGAATTTCTTTTTTCAAATCCTTCATGAATGTCTGTTCCCAACTGAATTCTTAATGGTTTCTTAACCCAAAGGTCCTCTCACTCCAGCACTGTTCCAGCACAGCGGACGGAAAAGCATTGGGAAGAACTCCAAAACACACACCAGTTGCTTCAATTCAAAAAGCAAGTATGACCACAAAAATACTTCCTCTTTGTTGAGTTGAAAGCACAGGGTTAAAAAGCAGCCCAGGTAAGTATTCAAATGCTGAAAGATCTCACTTCAGGAAATAATTTGTACAATTTGTTTACCAAGACAGGGCTCTGGACAGCGAAGCACAGAGCTATACTGCTTGCCAGAGCAGTGAAGTGTAAACTGAAATCCTTTAACAAAGATCATGTCTAACAAATGGACTGACATTTCCGCTCAGAACTTTGGTTATTGACCCCTTTGAGACTGCAATATTTTAGCACAAGATAGGCCCAAGCCAAAGGAGAAACACTTTTCTACAAATATGTCTAATTTTGGCTTTTGTAATGCCATGTGCCACAAAGTTGTTTACACTTTTCCATAATATCAAAGTACACTCAACTGAAGACCATAATATGAGTTAGAGCAAACCTAAAAATAGCTACCATACTGAGACTACTCACTGCCTGCAACAGAACTCAACTCTCCTATCTTCTGTATCAACCTCAACTTACATCTTAGCTTGCAAAGTTAACCACAGCCCTATGAATAGCTTCTTCTGTACATTTCAGAGACTGGTTAAGTCTTCATCTAATTAAACAAACTATGGTATACAATAACATCTGTCTTTCTACCTAGTGACCCTCTGCTGATATGGAAAAGCTGTGTTTGTCTTCAGCCATTAAATCCAACTGTGAATTTCATTAGTGACCTGCTGTAACTCCAAACTTTCTGATCCAATATTTTTTAAACAGAAACACATCATTTCATAGTCCTTTGAGATGGCCCGCATTCCCATTTTGAGGATCCGTGGCACAGTGCAGTTCAGGAACCAAATCAATCATGACAATGTATCACACAACCTCCACAAAGAACTAAAACTTGCCACTGGATGTCAGTTTCCTATTTATAGGTAGTGTGCAGCTGATAGCCTGGTGCAGGATAAGATCATTCACTAATTTTAAGAACATCTTGGAAAAGTAAAAAATTTACTTTTTTAGCTCAATACATGCCAAACAAGTCCATTAAAGGTCTCATGACAGTTATCAACATCCCTCAAAGCCATTTTAAGTATTAAACGATATTAAGCTGTATCAATGGCAGTAGATCAAGACCTATTCCAGTGTTACTTCAAATTAACATCAATAAAGCAACTTGTCCCATTTGCCTTTCCCAGACACGAAGCAAAGCATTCCATTTGGCTGCAATACCCCTACTTCTCCAACACGTAATACCTCTAACTCCTTTACCAAGCCTTAAACTCAGCCAGCTTCCTCACCTGTCCATTTAAAATCTAAAAAACCAAGATGAGTGTCTAGACAGGGGAATCGGGCAGCATTTTTGTTAGTAAAAAGGAGAAATACTAAAAAATACATAGAAGAGTATTTGAGGAAGTGTGGTTTGATTTTGTAGGCAGCTTCAAATCTACTATCTTTTTCTATAAAGAATCAACAAATGTGGATTAAGTGGTTTACTTCATATACAACAGATTTTTCCAGAACTACACAAACTAGTAGAAAAAAAGGGGAAAGGACTAAGGGTAAGTAGCAGGTAGTCAGTTTTCACAGTGGAGAAAGCTGCTGTAAGTTACTGTAAATACTTGTTATGTAAACATTGATAGAGTTCTTTATGTTAGCAAGGCAACAATGCCAAGATTATAAAGTTAAGAAGTCAAAAGCAAGTCTGATTATGAAGACCAGAAGTGTCTTACAACACTAAAATTTCACCTTCTGTTTCACTGCCTATTTGTTATCCATGCATGCACTACACTAACCAAAGGGGAAAACCCTGAATAAGGACACGCAATGATGCACACCAACCTAGTTATCACTGCTGGTGAAAGATACTCAGTCATTGTCATTGCTACACTGAGAAGAGGGTACTGCTCAAGAGATGTTAGAACAGAGCCAATCTTAGAAAGGATCAGGAACAAATAGAAAATATTCCGCTGTTCTTACAAGCCATGCCATGTCCACTACATGACTAGTAAGGGTGGCAACAAGCAGCCCATCTGAAAAAGGATATTTGTGAACCAGAAACCACGATAAAGGGCAATGAAGATGAAAAAGATCTGAAATAGCTCTGATTCCAAAGAAGTACAAACAAAAAAGACGGCTGGGAACACAGTACTCAAGACAAGTTATGAGTTAATGCCATACCCAAAGCTAAAAGCCAGCTTAAATTTTACAGACCAGAGATTTCAAAATTATGAACTTGTTCGAACTGCAGAGAGAAGAGCCAAACTTAGTGTATTTGACATAGATTTGATACTAGATTTGACAGAGATTACCAGTGTCCACATTGCTCCTCTCCTATTACCATTTATTAAGTGCAAGTGGTCAGTAATCCTTTAATCATGTCTAATTTTCATTGCTGCAAGCAGAGTTGTCCTTGTGTGCTACAAACAACTGCAGAGTTGCACAATACACACACAGAGGGAAATTTTCACTTAGTTCTTCAAATACTTTACACCTTTGAATATTTGAAGACATCTGAAGGCTACCAGTGTTTTTTTTAATAAAAACCAGACAATTGCTGCACACAAAGCTGTTAAAAAACACTTATCTAGGCATAATGTATTGCACTAATCTTTAACTAGCTTTATCCAAATTAGACCAATAAGAATTCATTAAAAAAACTACCCAAACAAGAACTGTACTCTAAGAAAAATTAAAAAAATCAATTACACAAGGTCAGTGTAAACATGTTCTTTAATATCACTGAAGATAAATTTGGAAATCCAGGTCTTAGGTGGGTTTCAAATAAATAATCATTTTGAGTAAGTGTTTACATATAAAGGGAGCTCTCAAAGCAGCAGTGCACAGTTTATAATTCCTCCCTGCTAACACACCCCCAACAAGAGAATGTACAGTAGGTAGTGCACACTGGAAAAAAACAATCACAACGTACAGCACACTTCCCATCTTCAACAAAACCACTGAATATGATGTTGAAAAGGGGGAGAAGCAAACGAAGGCATGCACTGCCCTTTCAAGCACCACTGTTTTCCCATAGCCTTTTTACCAGCATAATACAAATAAGAAGCCTGGGAATACAAGTCACCTCTCTGCTTCTAAAAATCCACTCTCAGCTCAAGGAGTAAAATAGCAGTGCTCTGATATAGAAAATGTATTCCTCAAACTGACATTGCAGCATAACATATCCCCATCCCAACTGGTCTCTACTCAGGGACACTTATGCTAATTTTTAAATTGCTCTCCCAATAACTGCAGAGGTAATCCAGAAAGCTTAAAGACAGGTAAGAGTTGTTGTTTCTAGCAGATCCTGGCCCAGTGTACTGAAAAGAACTAAGACATGACAGGCCTCAAGAAGGTGTATGGTTACCCAGCAAAATATCTGGTGTCCTATGTCACTCAAATAAAACCTTCCAAAAGTAAAAATCCTTCTTCAAAATGAAGATTTGCCTTTAAGACTCCAATTATTCTGCTGTAAAAATATGCCAGATGTGAAATTTCTCATATTGAAACAAGAAGATTTAACAATCTAGAAAGACCAACAAGAAAAAAAGATCAATTATAAATATGCCACAAATTTACTTGCAAAATAGTTACTGTAAATTGTTTTAAGTTACTGCTTCAAAATATTTTCTCTCTGCAGATATAGGTAGGGCAGTCTTCCACTCTGTACTTCAGTTCAACATGCAACTGATCTGTGATAAGCCCAGCAGTACTCACCACAGAAGCATATAACCTACTAGCATAAATTCCTCACAGTTAACCTGCTTCATTACTCCTTTTTTCTTCTCCATTTCTAATATACCTGAAAAGTTCTGCCTCCCTCTGCTATGAGTCAATGAAAAACCTCACTGTGTAATACTGCTGTGTACCTAACTGAATAAATATTACAGGAGTTAAAGGATCATTTCAGTTGCTAGCTTTGCTTTGGCAAAACATGAATTGGGACAACATACACTTTATACTTCACACCTTTGAGTAGGGGATGCTGCAATATTTAACAGATTACAAAATAAAATAAATCTTCAATTTCTAAAACTGTCAGTACACAGGATTCCAAAGTTGTTCTGAATACAGGAGCAGGGTAATCAATTTTCAAGGAAAGCCACATAGTCAGTCAATCTGGCCAACTGCTGTTCATTTGGAATTGGCGGAACTGGAGCAGGTTCTACAAAGATAAAAAAATGCATCATTAATGAAATTAAGGAAAAAATCATCCACAATACCATCCATCACAACAGTAAGGAAAAAATTCAATGCGTAAGACTGTTAAACAATCTTATGGAGGCATATCTTAACTGTATCTGCAACCTACGCAGCTTTAGCTGACACTTTTCTGTTATCTGCAACATTAAGTAGTCCAAGAGTTACTAACAGCAAAGATGCTGAAACAAGTTCCAGTTGTCAGCAGTGTCCACATTTTTTTTTTTTCCATATAATGAAGTCTGAATAATGAAGACTGACGGTACTTCCACTTGACAAAAAAGCTCCTGGAGCTCTGCAGCTGCTCCTTTCCTTACAAGTTATGATACTGAAGATACCAAATAAATCTACTGGGTTATCTGACTAACAAAACGCATCAAAGTACTGCATGGGCTGCAGGAGAATGCAGTGCACATGCAGATCCTTATACAAATGCCAGCTAACCTGAGATTACAGTTTAACAATAAATCGGAAGACAAGTGACTAAAGCCAGGGAGATAAGTTAGGAATTAAAAAATCAGAAATAAAAAAGTAGCAGGAAAACTGGCATTTACTCTCCCTGAAGAGTTAACAGACTAGCATTCAGAATATAGTTAAAGTAGACATACTGCTTAGGGCTGCAAGTATGCGATAGAGGAGAATGACAGTCAAAAGAACGTCTTCAAAAAGCAAGACCCCAGCTCTTGAAACTGGCTTGGAATTAAACCTATAAATTTAAGACACTTTTGGCAACTGTGTCAGACACAGCAAGCCACCAATTAAGATCTGCTGTGACTATCTTGTGAATAATAGAGACAACAGTGTTTTGAGAATCAGCATGACATAATATATTACACCTCAATCTATAGTTGAGCTCCGAGAAGAACCAGACAATTGCTTTCTTCTTCAGGGAAGACTTCAGAAGTCCCACATCACACAAAAGCAACAAAACCTACTCAGAGTTGCTTTGTGAAGAAATTGCCGGTAAGTCACAAGTTTTCACCAAAACCCTTTTTGGTTTACAGGGGCTGCCTGCCCCCGTCTTTGGAATCTGTTCCCTTCTTCAGCTATAGAAGTAGAAATCTCAGGCAATCCTTAAAATGTGAGCAGAAAAGACGACAGAGGGAGAAACACGTTTACATAGCAGCTGACTGGGGTTTGTTTGGGGTTTGTTTTTTTTTTTTTTTTTTTTTTTTTTTTTTTTGAGGGGGGAACGATGACATTCATTTGTCAGGAACCCAATTCCTATTTTGTGGTGCTGGTGAAATTGTGTTTATATTAATCATGCAAGTTTTAGAAATATGCAAGTAGATCACATAAACAGGAAGTACCTGATGAAGGAATAAATCTGTTAAAGGAAGCTTCCAGCACACCTGAAGAAAAACACAGTAGAAGTTAGCCCAGTGGACCAATTTTTAAACAGTTCTATACATCAAAACTGGATAAAAAAGGTAATTTAAATTAAGGCTGTTCATTTACTTGTTTTAATTCATAGCTGAAAAGCAGCATACCCAAGGCTTAGCTGGTTAGACATGCAGCTTCAAAATAGGTTACAACCTCCTGCCTCTTTCTTTTGCCTCTAAAATAGTTCTTGCACTCACTTGTGGAAGGAACCACATGTAATTAACTCTCAATACTTTTAAGCACTGCATATTTTGCAAGCAGTTCATGAAAAAACTGATCACATGCAAAAGCTCAGGATTCTGGTTGGTTCTGTGCCCCTGAAGGATAAATTTCAACACCGTGCCTGGCACATGTTTATTATAATGTTCTGGGCTCTGGGCACCTAAAAATTCTGTCTATACAAACAGTGTATTTTTAGCCTAACAGATGCTGCCCTTTTAGATATACTATGATTTGGCTCCTTCCAGAGCTGCACTGTGCAGTTTAAGAGCAGTCATTTGATCTCTGCCTTCATAGCTTAACATTTATTTTTGCCTCAGCCAGCCATAGATACTGCTTTAGCAAAAAAAAAAAACACCCAATCTGCAAGTATTTCTGCAGGCTGAGCTTTGCAGGAACAGATATTCTGTTATCAACACCATGACAGTGAAGAGAAGATCCAGTAGAACAAATTTTAAAGTGCAAAGGGTATTATACCAACAACTGGAGCTCCTCAGAACACAAAGATCCACTAGATCCCTGCCCAAAGAAGTCCTACTTCTGAAAAAATCTCAGGTTCAAAATGGTATATTTTTACTCATCTTTATTAGATTAAAACATGTCATTTGAGGTCATCCAACTTATGTTCCACTGACTCAGAGCCAGCAGCAGAGAAGGAACAGTAGAAATCATAGCATATCCTGCCTGTTCTTGTTTAAAAAAGTTAATTTGAGGATGTAGTTTAATCCAAACTACTTGTAACCCCAAATCAAACCCACTACTTTAATTCCTACATTTTATAAACATTCCATGCTTTACAGTGGCAACCCACTGCCCCCCAAAATATCTAAAAGAGTATTGTACAAAATTTTCATTAACAACTAACACCTAATTACTAGAAAATGATAAACTCAATGTCTAACAAAATAACAGCTCCACCTACCCGGCTTTTTAGGCATTACCATACGAGTTGAAAAGTCTGCTTGCCAGCCCTGTTCTAATACACCTGAAAAGGCATTTTTACATTTGTAAGAACAAATACATGATTGCTAGAAACAGAATAAAGGCTCATGTTTAGAACAGTAGAAAAGTATCTCAGTACATTGCCTACATGCCACAACTCAGACATATTTCTTTAAGCATTTAGACATTTAGTTTGACAAATAAGCTCATGAAAGTAGTAACAGCACACAAAACTAAGTTAACCCACTACCTTCAGACTTCCCTCCTTGCAGCATTGCTTTAACACTTCTACATATAGAAGGGGAGGATAACCAATGGTAACTAGTGGAAAATAATAAAATCAAACACCTATCCAGAACCAAGACATTTATCTGTATTCACTGCCTCATCACTTCTCTTTATTATAGTCTCAGAATTTGTATATGTGTCTATTTACCATCACTTGGAGCTCTCTGATCTCAATCATCTGTAGAAAAACTATTCAGTGAATAAATGCAAAGTACCTTTCACAGCTTCTTCTACAGGAAGCCCGACAAAGGCTGCAAAATCATCTGCAACTATTGAGGTGTATGCCTGAGAAACCAGTCCAAAGGCTCGTCTCCTAGTGGCATCTAAGAAGAGATAAACACTATAAGCAGACAGTAGACTAATCTCCATAACTAGGAAATCTGAGACAATTTTTCCAATTCTAACACATTTGGAAAATCACTACCACCTTTAAAGCTAGCACTTTAGAAGTTCCCCCTCCCTTCCCACAATTGACTGAAGTATCACAAGTCAGCAGCCAGAGACAACAGCTTGCTCTACACAAGGACAAAACCTCTCAGAGACTACATTTAACTTCCAAATCCAGTTTGCAGCATCTTGGATACTACCACTAGTATGTAAACCAGTTTAGCAAACTACTTCTGATGGCATTCTCCATTTGCAACAAACTTGTGCGTCAAATAGAATCAGAAAAAAATCATTAAAAGATCAATTAGTTGAACTATTCATGCCTTTTTAATCACATCTGCATTGATATCAAGGCGTCTGCAAATCAGTTGTTTCTAAAGCTACAGAAAATTTTGCAAAATACTTTGGAAGGCTTTTTAGCAGTCTGTACTGCCCTCTAGTTGTAAGACTTTGCACATTACTGTTGCACAGTCTATAACCAAAACATTTGTCTAAAGCCACACTTAAAAGAAAAACCTTTTCATAAGCATCACAAGGTTCTGAAATGCCAAGCCATGTTCCCTAGATTACCGGTTAAAAGTCTGATAAAACTGGATAAATAATGGTCTATTTTGCTATTACAGAACAAAACATATGGTGTATGAAATTCCATTATGAAAGAATATACAATCACACACAATCCTAATAAAAACAATTTAGTTTGTTCCTACAAGTTTTCATAATGAGTTTATTTACACCTGACACCTAAAATCCTTTAAGTAAAACCTACAAAAACTTGGCAACAACCTTCCAGACTGACCACTTCTGATTTTTCTTAATAAGTAGTCATTTGTCTACTTGTTATTTGTGTGCCCAAACACAAATAGACTCAACACAATATATAATTCCATGCTACCTACAGGTGTTTAATTTGTACCTCTAAGTGCTTCCATGATTGGTTGAATAGTCTCGGACCACTGATGTGCACCGATTGTTGTATAGATTCCTGGAAAGTCTCTCTGCCAGATTCTTTGTCCTACTGACCAAACTGCACCAAGTTCAGCATTTGCCTGTTGTGACAAAAAAAGCCACAGTTAATCCAGAATGGTGTATTCTCTACAGCGACCATTCTGTATAAACCCATTTCCACTCCCTTCCTTTTCCCATTGCAAGAGTATATCACAATACCGGTAATGATGAACAGACAAGCATTGGGAAATTTTGTTCTAGTGGGTATCACTGCTGCAAGCTCCCTGATCCATCCTCTATGAAAACTTCATCACTCACATATGCAAAGTCTGCTCACATCAGTTATACCAATCCAGATGGATATACCAGCTAAAACAATCATGGAGGATAGTCTGCACACAAGCTACTGACTGGAGTTGCAAAAGCACAGGTACAGATTATTTTCTGCTTAGAGGGATGCTTGCCTCTTCAGTAGAGGCTTTATAAAGCGCAGAGGCTGTTTGCACAGTGAAGTCAATTTTCAACTTGAAATTTTTTCTTGCAGTCTTGACAACAGGTCACACTTAATGTGTGTGCCATACTCACTACAACTACTCTCCCACAACTGGTTTTAAGGGCTACTTCTACTGTGTTACACATTGTCATTTGGTCAACTGGACTCCAGAGCAGCCACCAAACACCAAAAATGGGTAATAAAGTAATATTTTCAATTTTAAGGTGAATCAATTTGTTTCTGAAGGCTTATACTAATTATTACTTGACTCAATTAGTAGAAGATTCATCAACACATATGCATAAGAAAGTACTATGCTTTGAGGTGTAACCTTTCCAAAATAAGTCATGCAATAAGTTTCCCGCACCAAGAATGATGCTTCACATGAAATGCACGTTACACCAAGAAGAGCCAGATTATTCATAGAATATTGTTGTGCAGAGAAAGTCCAAGTAAAATTTGGTCCAGTGACTGTTGACTCAACTGATGTAATTACTTTTTCTTGAAAGAGAAAAAATTTCAGAACCACTTGACAGATCCCTCCCATCTTGACCATAAGTTTTCTTAATACAAGACTACAGAATGCTTGTTTCCTTGTAAAATATATGATCTCAAACTAAAAAACTAACAGTGGTATTCTGAAAGCATTTCTGGTATTATACTTACCTAAAGCCTCAAAATGCAGCTTTGATCCAAATGGAGTACAAACCAAGCTGCCTTCAGAAAGTTAATCAGTTTGAAGGTGTATCTGATCTGAAGTTGCTTTTCACTGCACAAGGTATTCTGCACCCTCATGTGGAACACAGCCCCATCCATCAGATCTATTGATTTCCTCCAGCTGACTACCCTTTACCATGGGGCTTTCTTCTAAAAAAGTCTACAGATTTATCAAATTCTATGGCACCAGATTATTTGGGAAGGAAAAGAGGCAGCAGATGAGCAACTAGGAGATCTTAAAGACCATCTGCTGGGCAAGCAGTTCACAGCACAGAACTTAGCCCAAGGCTACTCACCAAACAGAATCCTTGGGGTAAAAAGTCATTATTTGCAAGCTTACATCTGTTTTAGTACCAAATGGCATTTTACAAAGTACTTACAGATTTGATAGCAGGAGGGATTCTTTTCCAAAGATATCGTGCATTATTCCTAAAAAAAAATTAAGTTAAAAACACCTCTCAGTAACCAAATGTTTGCCACGAGAAGACACCAAAAGGTTCAGATGCTATAATTAACAATCTCAGTGCTTTAAAATATTCCTTCTAGGTCTACTGAAGAAGAAACTCTCAAGTGACATGACTGCCATAATAAAATAAAATAGTTCATTAATTACCTCACTTAACACCAGTTTGGAAAAGGTTTTTCATTTATCTACCCTAGGCAACATTTCACAAAAGTTAGTTTTGCAGTTTTATTTTTGGAATAGCTGCATCTTTGATGAACACATGTACAAATAACAACTCTTCACAGTGTTAGTCATTTAGACTAGTGGTCTCCAAACTTTGATCATGTACTTCTAGCAGAAAAACATCTTTGAGCATGCACCCCCAGTATATGCATATGCATTTACAAACTATATACATGTACTACTGTATTAATATATTATGCACATTATAAAGCATACAAATATAGCAGTTAAAAGGATGAAATAAATACAATTTAGAGATATTTTTATTTTACTTATTACTAGTACAAAAATACTTTCTTCATGTGCCCACACCTCACTTTGCATACCAAAGATTTACACTGTTTTGTGCATATTCTTCCCAGCTTTCTCACATACATTCTGCAGATTTGGACATATTGAAATATTTAGTCATTGATCTTTAGAGCACAGAAGTCTAAAACTGAAATGGTTACAACTTCTCAGAAAGACTTAAAATGCAAAACAGAAAAAGACTAACTGCTTTTCATTAAAGCACAATTCTAAAACTCCAAGTTCATTTGAACCAAGATTATCTGCATTAAACCTAATATTCAGTATTAGCGTTCAGGGAATTTGCCCTGAAAGAATATACATCTACAATGCAAACAAAACACTCAGATCTTTGAATCCCACACCAATACTTACTTTGTTTTGATAATCAAACACAGCAGTGTCATTTTTCTGCCTGAATAAATAATCAGCAATTTCTCAATAAAATCCTAAACATAGTGAATCAAATCTGCACACGAACATGGTAAAAATCCACCACATTGAATTCAAAAGATTCATGCAGCTTTAGCTCATTCAAGTCAAGAGTATCCCTCATTTTTAACACAGACATTTTAGAGTTACCCTGATGTAATTTAAACACAAGGAGCAGCATGCAATCTTACTCAAAACAAAGGCAGCCTTGAAAAATCAAAACACTGAAGTGTTCAACACTTTCCAAAGGAGCCAATTTCACTATTTAAGGAACGTTCTTCCTAAAGCCAGTCTATTTCCCTACAGTTCAAAACGGTGGGCAAAAGCAAACAAAGGAGAATAATTTTCCTGGCAAAGGGGTGAGAGAGACTTAATTATGTGATTTTTTTTTTTTATTTTTTTTTTTAAAAAAACACACAGCACTGCCTACATGCATTTTGTTAGTCACACAACCAATTACTAATATTCTGGCAACTACAGGTCAAATCAATAGTGACAAATTCAGTATCTGAAGTTAAAGACTAATACAAGCCACTTACATGTCATTATGCAACAGGTATAAAGCTAGAAGTTGGCCATAAACAAGGGGTGTTGCAATTCCTCCAGGGGCCTAAAAAGAAGTACAAATAATTTGGTTATATATTTAAAGAGCAAGATATCTTACAAAATCCACCAGGTAGCCCAGTTTAATGAAATCTGAACATTTCAAGACAGCTGATGTTCTTCACATCACATAATAGGTCTGGACCAATTGTCAGAATTGCAATGTTATATTAATATAGTTGTACCTTACGATGAAGAGTTAACTTGCACATGCCAGAAGTTTTACTCAGTATTCTGAGTTTGTTTTGCTGCATGAATAAAGTAAGGTTAACATCTTTCATTACTGTCATGTTCTAGCTTATGCTTATGGAAGCGGTAACCATCTTGCTTTACAGTTCCTCACAAACAACTGGTTTTAGGCACTCATGATTTCATCTATCTTGATCTGAACTTCAGTTCAATTCAGGGCACTGCACTAGAGTAAATTTCTTTGCTCACTTGAACTGCTCTTTTTAAAAATCCAAAGTAGGCTTTGACACTTGTCACATTTCAACAGACCTCACAAATCATACCAGTAGAAAAAAATTACGACAAAGTTATAAAATTTTGAAAGCCTACAATCTTTTAAAAGCTGAAAATATTTCCAATAAGGTTTTAGAAAATTATTAAAGGGTAGTGCAGCAGGCACTCACAGGAAGCCAATTATGCAGCTATTTGATTTAATTACATGTGTGATTTATAGGCTCATCTAAGCCAAAAGTAGGTGATTAGCTGTGTCATAAAGCAGGTATCATCATCCCAGCTATTCTTACACTGTATCCAGTGCTCATCTCCTACCTACAGATACAACAATTTGTGCAACTGTCCCTTGGATTACACCCACTAAGACAAAGCCAGGTCAATTAATACCTCCAGTTTAAACTGTATAAATTCACCTTTGGTGTTTCTCTGTACGCAATAAAAGAAAAATCATTATTTTATCTGACAGAAGACTAGTGGAACAGAAGGAAAATCCAACTACTACCAAAACAACTAGATGTACAATCTACAATCTTACTGAAGGAAGCTCTATGGCTGCATCTAGGCTGAACAAAAGAAGTCAGCCTACATATCAACTCGTGACCTGAAACACAAAGGCTGCCAGCAGACATTAGTGTGCCTATAAGAATCTTGATGTGGATGCAGACACACAGAGCCAATAACTGACCAGCTTTGTCAAAGCATTTGGGGGTACATCTGTTGCCATTGACTCTAGGAGAGTCTGCTGACAGACACAGCAGAAACCTTGAGCAGAGTGCAGTTTAAGTTCAGTGGCTTTATAACAGCCCCCAGGGACCCACCGAGGTCCAACACCACACACTCTGCAGCAGGGAAGTGAGGAGGATATATTAAACTACCTCAGATAGCTGCAGAAGCAAAGCCCAAAGCCTGCTGGGCTCCATCCTTGTCACTCAGAACTCAGCCTGACACAACCCTCTCACCGCTCCACAGAAGCCAAAAAGACAGCCAAAGCATTACGAGTCAGGTTCAAACCAAGTATCCACCACTATTCTGAAGCTTGTTAAACTGAATGGGAAAAAGGTAACTCCCCATTTACAGAAACACAGTGTATAAGAACCAACATTCCTTCATGGGAAGCCATTCGACTGTTAACACAGCTGTGGTCAGAGCGTAACACCATCTCATAACCCTAAGTATCCCTCTACCCACACTTGCCTAATACACAGCTTAGCAGTAAGTGCTATACACACATCCTCCTCTAAAGGATGGGAATACACCTTCAAAGGGAGTATTAAACCACCCCTAGCAGGAAGGGCTAGCCACACAACTCTCCCACATGGTACAAGGGCACTCTTCTGCTCTTCTATGCTCACATGCCCATCACTTGAGGCAGCAGGTAGCATTCATTTCCAGCACAGCTACCTCCCTCCAGCTCCATAACCTTCTTCTACAGAATTCAGGGCATACCAAGAAGCTGCAGCACCATGATAAAGACATGAGAGGCACCTCATGCACAGAAATAGTGCACAGAAATAGCAACTGAAGCTTGATGATGCACACCTGTAAGTAGGAACCCTTCCACTTAAGGATTGTATTTTCCACTGCAAAGCTGTGTGGTTTGTCAACACCAAAGTTCTGCAAGTGATCACATACTGGAACAGCTCTCTGGCTTCAATTGCTAGGGTAGCAAGATCTAAAAATCCGAATCACTGAAGAGTGCATGAAAGAAAAATTCAGGAGTTTTCTTTATTTCAAATGGCTACAGTGGGATGTGTGAACTTCACATTTAGAAAAGCACTGGAAACTCTGCAAGACAAAAAAGGTCTATGCATACCACCCAGGAAGAGCTTTTAACATTAACATGGTGCTACTTGGACTTACCACAGGCTGGAGTCTGGCACACTAACAGTGCACCCAGTCAGAATTGAAAACGCATTAAGCAATAGACCTTAAAACAGTACAGAGGAAGCTTCCAGCATAAGCTCCCATAACAAGTGCACTATTGATGTAAGAGTGCTTCTGTGCCCCACTCTCCTTTTCAATACCTTCTTTTCCTCAACCACGTGAGACACATGGAGACGTATGAACATCTCTCTCTCACACCCCTCCAAAAAGACCCTAACGTTTATACTAAAATGCACTCATTTGTCTGCAGAGCCACAAATTTCTGAAAAGCTTTTGGGGGGGCTTTTGCACAAGCGGCAAGTTTAAACACTGAACCCTCGCCAACCTCAAAAACACACATAGAGAAAGACCCGCGAAAACCCGTCCTTGTAGGACTAGATTAGACTCTCAAAACAGCACTTTCAGGCAACAGTCTCTGACCCACAGCGCACCCCGCAGCGGCTGAAAACGCTTGTGCCCAAGCCCACCAGCGCTGCGGAGCGTCACCGAGCCCCGAGGCCACGCCGGAGCACACGGGGCCTCAGCCAGGCCCCCGGCACCCCCGGGCCCCTCCCAGTAGCGCACCTCCCGCCCCGCGGTACCTCAAGCTCCTGGGTCTCGCACTGCTCCAGGAGCTTCTTGAAGCTGAAGGAGTTCTCTGCCATCACTGCCACGGGCATCTTCCCCTCACAGCGCCCCACTACCGCCAGCCAGAACCGCCTCCGCTTAGGAGGCGGCCGCGCCTTGACGTCCCTTCCGTCCCGCGCATCACGCACTTCCGCCCGCGGCCTAAGGCGCCCAAGCCGCTCTAGTCCCACTTTTCTTATGCTCTGGAGGACTGCGGGGCCGGGATCCGGGGCGGCTGCCGGGGGCGTGCCCAAGATATGGGGGCGTGGCCGGGGCGGGGTCACGAACGCGGCGCGCCGGGGCCGGGGTGGGGGGAATCTGGGCGGCACGTGTGTGGGAGCCGCATTTTATAAGGAAGCGGTAGATTATACCTTCCACCTCCCCCCCATTACTTGTGTGTGTTTGTGTGTAATAAACAGATTTATGTTTAGTTTTTTCTTTGTATATCTCACATATTATGTGATGTTTGAGATAAACACACTACATCCTTTATTACACATTACATATATAATATAATATAGCATCTATATGCGTACATATATCCTATAAAATAGTATATATGCCAAAATAGCGCACAATATGCTAAAATGGTGTATAACGGCACATATGCAATTTTATAGGTAGGACCACCCCTCCACTGTGGCCTTTCCGTGGCTCTGGTTTCCATCTTCAGCAAGGTCCCATTTGCGGGGACAGTATCGAGACGCCCCCCCCAGTAATGCCCACCTTGCCCCAGAATCAGCCTAGGGAGCCATAGTTGTGACTTCATCTTTTTTTCTTATTTATGCCTGAAGGACGGGGCTTGAACACATTTGCAGCACGGAGCGCAGCCTGGTTTGAGGCACACTTGTGCACAAAATGGTGGAAAATGGCAGCATTGTCACCAGATCTTTGAAACTACTGGGGCCACAGATGGAAACTCTTATTTTTTAGGGTAAAATTAACCCTCATTTTCTGCAAACCCTTGCTTTCCGATACAATGAGTTTGCTTTCCACCATCATCCGTAGCCCCATATCCCTTGAACCAAGCCTGACCCCAGCACTCCCCCACCATCTTCCATGCCCAGCTCTGCCCCAAACACCATCCTCAAAACCATTTATTCTTCATATTTGTCGGGGGACCCCTCCAGCCCTTTACAAGAGAGTATTCCCCCATCCCAGCCATGCTCAAGAGCTGCACCACCTCGATGCAAAATTGGTGTGCCCTGTGCAAGTCTGACCCAGCAGCAGCAGGGATGTCCAGCAGTGTTCCCTGTGCTTTTGGGTTGAAAAAAGGAAACAATAAGGATGCTCAGCCTCTCCATGCTTTGGCATAAGGGAAGGCTGGCATTAAGCTTAGCCCCTTTGCTGGGGAGTCTCCATGCTCTGGGAGAGGTCTTGGCTATGGAAAAATAAAAATAATGTGTGTTTGTGTTCGCTTTGGGATTTGCACAGAGCAGAGCATCTTGGTGGAGGGCTCCAGGCGATGGCACTGCTGCTTTGCCAGCTCAGGCACCACTTTTCCCAGCAACTGACGTTGCATCCTGCTCCAGTCCCCGCTGGCCACATCGATCCCAACTGCTCTTTGTTGCCCCCAGCTCTGTGCCAGGATCACTTTGACATCTGGACATCTGAGAGGAACGTTGTCTTCACCTTTTGCTCCTATTCCCAATTACCTCATGCTTTTTGGGCAGTGAGGGGGGGAGCAAAGCAGGCGGCAGCTTGTGATGGTGCCAGCGGGAGACCTTCCCTTATCACCAGCAGGGTTGGGGTCAGAGCATCCTGGATTGCCACCATGGAGCATGTTGATTTGGGCAGGCTTCGTCTCATGGTGGTTGCAATCCTCCACCCCGCCAATGCGATCCTCCTGCATGATGCCAGGTGGGAAGGCACGAGCCGGTCGCCCCTGGGCCTGGGCAGAACTGCAGCCTCTATGCACGCTTCTTCTCTCTGCGGGGCAATCATTTCATTTTGGGGAAAAAAGCAGTAAAAATGGAGCAGATGAGAGGTTTCCGCGAGAGGGCACTAGCTGCAAGAGAAACTGTCTGAAAAGTCCAAGGAAACTGGAGCGGGCGCTGTGGCTTCCGCCAAACACACCCCACTGTCCCTTTCATGTTAGAAACTTTCCATTTTGGGGCACTTAGGGTTTTTTTATATTTTTACTTGCAGCATTTCATTAAGCTTTTGGGACAATGGAAGGAAGCGTTGCTTTCCAGTTTGGTTAGCTGAGCCTCCCAAAGCCACCAGGACCTCTCTGGAAGCAATGCCTCGGCGTGCGGGCAGCCAGAAAAGCTGTTTCCTCTCTATTTTTTTATTCTTCACTCCACCCCTCTCCGCTCACCTTTACTTTACACCTCAGGGGAGGTCTCCCTGAGAGCACCGGGGTGCTGTGGTCACCGTGCTCCGTGCATGCTACGGCTCAGCCAGCATGCTGCACCAAGCCAAGGCACATGCTTCAACCACTGAGGGTTCTCCTACCAAGCCGAAAAATCCCACTCATGATGGAAACTTGCTCAGTGCCACCAACTTCAGTGCCCTGCATTGGCTTACTGTGGTATTTTATTTCCTCCATGAGCGTGAGCTGCAAATCCTGTGGTTGCGAGAGCTGGGGATGCTGCCAGAGCAGCTCGGCAGGGTCTTCAGACCCCTCCCCTGCCCCGTAAGCAAAGAGGAAATCCAGTGTGATGGCTGGGAGGTCAACCCTTCGAGAGAGATGCTCTAACGCCCTCTCTTGCCTTCCGGTCTTGACCAACACAGTTTTGCTCAGCCCTGGGGCAGAGGCTGGCAGCAGAGGGCTTTAACCAGCATCTCAGCAGTGGGCCAGGAGATCCCATCTGCTGGGGATGTCCAAAGAGCCCAAATATTTGCTTTGGGAGGGGCTGGGGCTGGTTAATAGGGGAGCATGGCACAGGGTCCCCAGCCAGTGCAAGGCAAGGTGGCACAGCCATACCTGGAGGGATGTTACCAGCGGGTCGGTTTCAGCGTTAGGAGCTAAATTCATTAAGAAAATTAGGACGTGGAGGTTTGCATTTTGGTTGCAGGCCAAGAAGACCAAGCGTATTTTGATTCTGACATCCAGAAGCCCAGACTTTTTAGCATAAAGACTTAACTTAGAACAAAGCCATCCCTTTGTAAACAAGGAAACTGCAGAGACCAGCTCCCCATCCCACAAAGGGGTCTCCCTTTGCATGGCTTTGCAAAGTCTGGAGCACGGCAGGCTTCAGGACCAGAAAGTGTACATAAAAACACTACATCAGCACCCTGACATCATTGCATCACCCCCTTCTGAGTAAATTTCCCCCAGATAAGAGTACAGACCTTCGCAAGCAGAAATCATCAAGCCACGTGGGTCAGGCTGATGTCCCATAGCCCTGCTGGCACCAGTTTTATTCTGTGCACAACAGCTTCTGTTGAAGTAAAAAGTTTCTTGAAAAATGATTAATTCAGCCCAAATCTGCCCTTTTGCATGCATGTGCTGCATCCTCCCTCTCTCTTTTTCCCCTTTTCCAAAGCTGTTTAACATTTTCAGGGAGGAAACATGCTAGAAGGGAATACGCTTCTTTTTGCTTGCCTTTTGTGTCACCGAAATAAAATACAGCAGATCTGTTGTATTTCCAGGATTATTATAAATCTGAGAGGTTTGGATGCTGTTCCTGGGATTGTTTGGAGCCGGTGCAGGATGAACTTGCCCCCTGTACGGTGGCATCATCCAACACCTCTGGACAGTGACTGAGACCAGTTGAGCTAGCAACCCAGGATATCACGGGGTTATTTATTTTATTCAGGAGCTTCTCTTCAATTCAGGCACCAAAAGAAGAGGCCAGACTCGGAAAACAGCTGAGCACATTGGAAAATCTGGCCCATTGGTAAAGCCAACCACATTAAATTAATGGAAAAACTCCTTGACTTGAAAGGATACTGATTTTTCTAGGGCCCACAGGCTTGAAAAGCACTTTAAGACATGGCCGCCAGCTGTTGCAGAAACGTAAAGTAAATTTAATGTAATTTTTATTCAGCTCCTGGTGACAATGACATGAAAATCTCAGCAACTTGTTTGTGCCTTGTGTGAATTTTAATGCAGCGAGGAGATAGAGTCTGGTTCTGCCGTCCTGGGCAGTCCCAACGAGCCATCGGTTGTTTTCAAAGTAGTTTTCAAAGCAATACCGAGGCATTTCCAAGAAAGATTAGAAGAGATGTTGTGACAGGGCTTTATTTTCCTGGTCATTTCCATGTGCTGCCTGTGATCTGGAGGTACCCTCTGGAAAGATGATTACAAGAAGTTTCCCTTTCTCATTGGCTTCAAAAGCTTTGCAGGGGAACAAAAGAATCATGATGGGGAAAATAAGATGTAACACAGTGATATGGAACAATAGGAAAGTTAATTTAATGTGAAAGTTAAAGAAAATGGTGGTAAAGGGTCAAGTTGAACCTCTCCACACCCTTCCCGGTCCTCTCAGTACCCTGATTTATATTAGCTCTGCCTGATCTGAGCAAGGGCTGTATCTAAATACATTATTTCCTTCCATGACATCAAAGCTCGTTTTACACCAGCCATCAAAGGGGACAAATGCCTCCTTATTAGGAGTTGCACCCAGCAGAAAGGAAATGGCGAGTGGCCGATGGGAAATTATAATTTCTTTTTCCCAAACATTTTTTTTTAAGTAATTTCATTTTGATAGGGGCGTTGGTTCCAACTCCAATAAACAAGCAGCTCTCTGGGATGTTTTGGGTTTTTTTTGCTGCATTCCTCATCCTTGGTTTTTCAACTCCAACCTGAGGTCTCAGTTATGTGCATGTTTACCACAGAATAGTGGTATAACTAAAGGAAAATCACTAAATCAGGGAGGCTGGGGAGCTGGGAGGATAAGTAGTGACCAGTGTGGTATGAGGTGCTGGGGGTTATCCACCCAGCTGTCCATGCCTATGGAGCTGTGTGTCCTTCTGCTGCCATTCCAGAGCAAACCTCCGCCTGAGCTGAGATCTGGGGGTCAGCTAAGCACTTTTCTGCCCACCCTGAACACCTCCATTCACCTCCTCATGTTTTTCCCTGGAATAAGCAAGAGCGATGGCTTCTGCCAGCAGCTCTGGAGGCACAGATTGCCCTTTCTTAACCTGCCAAGGGGAAAAGAGACCCTGTGTGTATTTAACCTAAACTTTGTTTTTATGACTTTCTAGGCATGTCTATGCATTTTCCTGGTTTTGCTTTGTTCTGCGGGATCCTCAGCCAAGTTTCTGTCCCCTCCCTGGTTCCTGGGCCAGCAGTTCTTGTTTTCTGCACATGTTAATCCTCTACGGTGAAGACCTTTGGTATCTTTGAGCAACATTAACAGCTTTTCTCCTTGCTGCATCTCCCACCATGCTGCTCCCTTGTTTGGAAATCCCTGAAATCCCTCAAATTTGGGGGGATGAAGGGGGTTTATCTCCAGTTCAGTGTCAAGTGTTTGGAGGGATCAGGCATCCAGCATGGGACATTTTGGGGTATGAACTGGGAGGATCCCAATTCAAGCATGGGGTGTTTGGGGGATGGAGAGTCCCTGGTCTAATACAGGGCATTTGGGGGATGGAGCAGGGGGGGTCCCTCGTCCAACACAGGGTGTTGGAGGTTATGAACTCCATGTGTGTGTGTCCCTGGTGCAGTAGGGAGCACTTGAGGGATGGAGCATCGTTGTGCAGGAGCCCCTCAGCAGGCTGCAGCCACTCCAACCAATGCCCTTTATCAGCAGGATGGGATGCATGAGGCATCTCAGGGGTCCTGTGAGCTCAGAGGCTTCCTCAGGGCCTCAGGGCCTCCTCTGGCATCCCAGCTTGTGCTGGGGCTGGCTGGGGACACACCTCTGCCCCAAGCTGCCCCATGACATCAGCCACCTGTGAGATGGGATGAGCCTCCTGTGCCAGGGAGGGGGATGCTCCTGCAGAAACCTCTCTGCCCAGTTCAGCATACCCCATCTTAACAGGAGCATGATGCATTGCCGTGTCTCCCGGGGCACACTTTTAAATCTGTTAATCTCCTGTAATCGCACACATGTTAAAAAACACCTGTTCCCCCTGCAAAGCCACCAGGATACCAGGCAAGAGTTTGGGTGAGTGTAATAAAAGACGCAATTAGAAAGGCGGGCTTTGATCTCCAGGAGGTAAGGAGTTCAGGCAGCTGTGCCGAAACCTCTCCTGCAGTCACTCTTCTACTTCGGTAACATCCTAACAAAGAAGATCTTGTGTCCGCGGCGCCTCGTTATGGTCCTTCTTCCCAGCCCATGGCCACCTGTCCTTCCCCGCCGCCAAAGCACACTGCCTTCAGGGTTCCTTCCCCATCGCTGCTAGTGGAGGGGCACGAATCGGATTTCACGGCCCCGACGCTTGCTGAGAGCTGCTGAGCTTTGCTCTCAATTACTCAAAGTCCGTGCTGCAATGGCCTCTTTGTTCCTGCAGCCCTGCCTGCCAACAGCTGGGTTCTCCATCCAGCTGTGCCGGGATGCAGGCGAGGGAGTGGGGAGGCAGCCAGGATGAGGGTCGTTGCCTGGGACCCCCTGTCCACATCCCTGGGGACCCTGAGGGAGGGACGTGTCCCATTCTGCTTGGGGAAAAGAGCTCCCGGTCCACCCAATCCACATCCCATGCAAGGATGCTGTCAGCTAAAGAGCTGGCCCAGAAAAGATTGAGGATTAAAGCTTCTTCTGATGAGGTGCTTCTGTGAGACTGGAAGAGGAAATGTGTGGCTTGTTTGCTCTTTGATTTCTAAGGATCAGCTCAAATCTGTGTCCTATTAGCAGAATCAAAAAGCCACGAATGGCACCATGATGTCCAGGGGCTGTAGAAATCATTAGATCAGACCCTGGGTAGCTCTGGGTATGGAAGGAGCAAGAGTGAGATGCTGACACCTTGCTGCACCCAGCAGTTTGCTGTCCATTTTCAGTGTTAGCTTTTCCCTCTAAGCCTTTCCAAGGTTATATAGTTACACTGCAGCCCCCTGGGCTCTCAGCCCACCCAGACACCTCAGGGTGTCACCACAGGGTCCTGAGGCAGACCCTGTCTTTCAGCTGGGCCACCATGGGGACCATGCATCATGCCAAAGATGTCTTACTCCCCTATTAACTGTACCATCTCTGCATCCAAGGATGTGCTGTCCTGGGCTGCAAACAGGTGCTCTTTCAAAGCCTGTGACAAGAAAGCAGAGCAGAAATTAAAGCCGCTTGTAGCGTGTTCAGTGGCAGAGTTGGGGCGCTGGTCGCCCAACTTCTGTTCTGCAAGCTGAGAGCTGGAGAGGGACATGGCGGGACAAGATATTTGACTTTTCATCCAAAGAGACTTCCTCTGGTTTTACACCACCATCAGTAAAGCAGAATTTATCTTCGGGGGAAGGTCGTAACTCCCCGTGTTGGCTTTCAGCCTGAGCCAGCCCCGTTAGTGGCCACTGTGTTGCCCAAGGAGCCAAGGAACAGCAGCCCAAAGCCAAGCCCAGGCCACCAGGCTGCCTTTAAGAGAAGACATTTTTGTCTCTCCCCATGCCTGTCCTGGAAAGCCTGAGCTTTCTCCTCTGCATCAGTGCTACACCTGGGTCTGTTAAACCTTGAATAACCAAAGTGCTAGACAGTGCATCTGGAAAGTCTTGCCTTGGCAGGAGCACAAAACCCAGCCTCACAGGTCCTTTCCATCACTAATTTCCACAGGTCTTTGTCAGCAGGACAGTGAGGGGAAATACTTCTTAAAACAAGGATGGGGGGGGGGGGGGGAAAACCCCATCTGGTCTTTTGCCATGTATTTCCCATAAACACTGGAATAAGGTGGGTCTGAAAAGGAAGAGAGATGGGTATAAAACAAGAGAGGGGGAAAAAAAACTTGGGAAAAGAAATCAGGCATGCCACACAGTAAATATTTCACAGTGCAGGCAGGCACACCCCAGGCTTTTGGTCCTAGCCCCTGTGATGGAGAGGTCACTTCCTATCGCTCAGTGGCTTCCTGCGCTGGGAGGAGAGGATGTCCTCAGTGCTCCCCTCCCATTTCGCACAGGACACGTCCCTGCGCTCTGCAACAGCGAGGTCTTGAAGAGCCCACATGTCCCAAAGACCATCATTTTGCAGCATCTTTGCTTTAAGCCTGAACTAGCATGGTGAGAGGTCCTTCTGTTCCTCACCACACTGGTCTGGAGAAGAGTCCTGACCCATTTCCTTGGTCATGGGAATCTGTCATATGCATGGGGATGTGGGGATGGGGATCAGACCTGCCACGCTGCATGTCTCCAAAGGGGAAGGGGAAGACCCACGCAGCCCACCACCACTGTGTCACATGGCTCATAGTTTGCTCAGATTGTCCCTAAAGTTTGCTTCAGGCAGCGCTTCCCAGGTAAAAAAACAAAACCCATTCTCTTTTTTGCTTTTTTTCTTTTTCCTTTGCTTTTCATGGAAAAACCCAGAAGAAAAGGAATCCAAGAAGGAAAGACAAAGACACCTTCCACTCATGGGAAAAAAACATGATTTTCATGGGCACCTGGTGCAGAAGAAGGGTGGGATCTCCTCCCCATGCATCCCAGCTACCTGATCCTTGCTGGCTGTGGGAGAAGAGCAAAAGTTTTTCATTAGAGAAGTTTGGTATTTATAACAAACTTTGTACATTTTTATAAATATTTTGTATCTCAAGGAGGACAAATGTGCTCTGGGAGAGGTTTTGTTTAGCTGAAAAGCAAGTCTTCCATCAACCACAGGGGATCTTTGCCCATTACAAGGGATGTGGGGTGTGAGCAGAAAATCTCCCTGAGCTGCCCTGCTCTTCGGGGCCGCATTTTCTGTGCTGACCTGGGAATTTTTCCTTGCTCTCTGCAATATGTGCAAATCTCCCACTCAAAGCTGAAAAGGACGTGGATGTACCTTTATCTGTGGCACAATTAGGTTTTATTCTTTATTAATTTCTCCTGGGAAGGACAGGCTGGCCATTTGGTCCCAGGTGAGGTCATGATTTTGTGTAAGATGAGGTTTTCTTGCAAAAGAAAAGATGAAGGAGAGTGAAAGGAAAAGGTGCAGACACAGAGACTGCAAGCTGAGCAGACCCTGTGCCAGGGGACAGGCACCAAGACCAAAGCCACCTCAGAAGGGCTGGAGATGTCTCTCTACAAGTCATTGCCAGCACCATGGAAGCATCCCTTGATGTGGAAGAATCCTTGATGCCAGCAATGTGGGGCCATCCCTCCACCTCCTCCTGACATTTCCTCAAGATCTTAGGCTTCTCCAGGATTTTTGCTGTGGCACTGAATGTGCCAAAAAAAAAAAAAATGAGGGGGATCTGGACCAAGCTATGCATCTCCAGAGCCTACCTGTTCTGCGCTGTTGTGCCAGTGAGTGAATTACCCATGTCCCACAGTAATAGTGTCACTGCCAAGGTGGCCAACAGAGAGGACCCCTGCTGGGTGCGGTGGGATACAGGAGGGACGTCTGGCAGGGCAGAAGATTGTGCCTGCAGCCTATGCTGGGCGGGGAGCAACCGCTGCTGCTTACTGCAACTGCTCCTTACCTCTGGCCATTGCAGCACAGGGCTCCAAAGCAGGCAAAACCCATCTCTAAAACAAGTCATTTGAGAAGCATAAAACCTGAGCCTTAAAGAGGAGGTTAAGCAGAAATAAGTGCAATTCATGTATGGACTAAGCATCGTCAGATGCATCTATGAACTAAGCACCATTAGGTGCAGATGAGGAGCAAAGAGATTAAAAAGGAGGTTAAATATAGGTCTTTAAGGCTGGGTTTCCCATCACTAGACAGACGTGAGCCTGCTAGTGCTGCGGGACACCCCACAGGAGCCATTTGCAGAGAGCTGGCAAGGGGGCAGTAAGCCACAGCCAGAATAATCCCCCTTGTAAATCTGCCTCCATGTCAGAAAGCATAAAGCTGGAAAGCAGCTGGAAAAAAATCCCCGGAGCATTGAGTAAAAGCTCGCCAGGCAATGAGCATCGCTCGTACATGTCATCCGCACTGATGCAGCCTGGTCTGGGTACACAGCACTGCCTTGCGGTCAGATAGGCTCCTACCATCACCACCCTTTGGTGGAGGGGAAATTGAGGTGTGGCCACTGACTCAGCTTGGTCTGAAGTTGGGACTTTACTTTTCTTAATAATTTCCTAATCGGCCTGATGGGAGGACATGTGTACAGGACTTTGGGAATACTGACCCCAGTCCTGCTCTCTGCTTCTTCCTGTGAAACAGCCCCTTTTACATCAGTAATGTGACAGCAGTGTAGGGCTTTTAACACAGGCTGGGCCATCAAATTTAAAAGGAATATAGTAATCAATGAAGGAAAGTCAGTTGTTAAAAGACTGAAGCAATATCAGTCAGCATTGAAATAATTTTCTAAAAAAAGAGACATGCACACACCCTAAATGAGAAATTGGAAAAGTTTGTGACAATAACAGCGTCAATAGTGTAATTGTTTGATTGATTTTCCTCGAATGGTTTCCAGACTAATGGCTGAAGCAGGAAACCAATAAACAAGATCTCTAAATTCAGCTTTCATTTCTGCCTCTGAACTGGCACATAACATCGCACAAGCACTGCAGAAAGGCCTAACCTCCAGAAAAGCCCAATGCAAAAGCCCATCTGCCCTTGGAAAAAACGACTAACTCCATCTGAGCCTCTGCTTTGTCACAGGAGACATCTCCCAGTCATCAGCAGGGACAGCTGAGAAATCAAATCCTTTCTTCACCTGCCAAACGCTGCAAGCAGAATTACCTTTCAATGCAAGCATTTCTGCTGAGGGCTTGGGTTTTTTTTCTGGCATGTAAGAGCTTCCAGAGAGCAATGCCAGTGGAAAATAGCCACTCAAAATGAAACAGAAAGTTGTTCTGTTTCCCCTCCTTTGTATAATCTTAGCAAATCATTGCTAAGTCACCACATTCGCAGCTTCTTTGAATGTCACTGTTGCTGGGAAAGTGTTAGTCTGTGTTTTGCCGCTCTGATATGGTTTAGCCTAGCAATGTCATACCCATCGTACCTGAATTCTGACAAAGCCTGTTTGGAGATGGCAATGAAGCCACCACCATTAAAGATATGAGCCCTCTCCCAATGGGGATTGCTTTCTGCGCCTCCCATCCCACTCTCCTCCTTCTTCACACCCTTCCCTTCACAGTACTGGCACTCAAATGCTCTGAACAGAGAATTTCTTCATCAAAAAGGTGTCCGAAACTAGGCTGAAACTGTCCTACAAGTGCATCCATCCTTTCCAGAGGACTGGGGGGAGCGCAGCAGGGAGGACCAGCCCCACCGCTACTCAGGATGGGACCCTCCGGGAGTTCTTCTCAGGGGGGATATTTTGGGATGCACCCAACGTCTCCATATTTTACTTAACTATTTAATTTAAATTGCAGAGATATTTATTCTGTAAGAACACTCCGCTTTTTTTAGCCATTTATTTACAGTACGTGGCATTCCCCATGCGCGTGACCCACTGGCAAGCAGAGGAGGAGGCTATTTATTTTGGAGCCTCGTCCGATTTACACTAACCACTGAGCAGGGACCCATAAAAAGGCTGGCAGGAGGAGCAGAGCCAGCCTGTGAGCTCTGACAACACAGCTATTATAAGGTCCTATGCATCCCTTCCCTATAAACCTGTACTCCGGATGGCCAAGAAAGATGTGGTCTGGGAGCACAGCTGATTTGGGCGGCTCTTTTTTTAACGTATGTCCCATGGGTGAGAGCTAGCTGGGAGGCATAGAGCTGGTTACCCCACACCACCAGTCCCCATCACATCCCTTCCCACAGGATGTGCAAAGTTGGGGGAGAAGACGTGCGGGCACATCTCATTGATGGACATCCCTCAGGAGGGATATGGCTGTAGGCACGTGGAAAACACTAGCTTGGGGATGGAAAAGAAGGGTCATAGAATCACAGGATCACCTAGGTTGAAAGAGACCTTTAAGATCATTGAGTCCAACCATAAACATAACACTGCCAAAACCACTACTAAATCATGCCCCTCAGCACCACGTCTACACATCTTTTAAATACCTCCAGGGATGGAGGTTCCACCACTTCCCTGGGCAGCCTGTTCCAATGTTTAATGACACTTTTGGTGAAGAAATTTTTCCTAATATCCAATCAAAACCTCCCCTGCGCAACTTGAGGCCATTTCCTCTCATCCTATCGCTTGTTACTTGGGAGAAGAGATCAACCCCCACCTGTCTACAACCTCTTTTCAGGTAGCTGTAGAGAGTGATAAGGTCTCCCCTCAGCCTCCTTTTCTCCAGGCTAAACAACCCCTGTTCCCTCAGCCACTCCTCATAAGACTTGTTCTCTAGACCCTTCACGAGCTTTGTTGCCCTTCTCTGGACACGCTCCAGCACCTCAATGTCTTTCTTGTAGTGAGGGGCCCAAAACTGAACTCAGTATTTGAGGTGGGGCCTCACCAGTGCTGAGTACAGGGGTCAATCACTTCCCTGGTCCTGCTGGCCACACTATTTCTGATACAAGCCAGTCAATCCCGTGTTCAGGTTTGTTTGGCACCACGGGATGTCAGGTTTCCTTGCCATGCCTCAGTTTCCACTTCCGCAAAGCGAGATGGTCCTGCTTTGCACAGAGCCCCATAGACAAAAAGACACGATGCAAATGCTCACCAAATGCTCGGCAGCACCATCGACTCCAGCAGAAACTTGCTTCTGTTTCATCCCATTCGCAAATACTCATCATTTTGCTTTATTCTTTTTTTAGACAAAACTAAGATGTTTCACAGTATGCATTTCCCTCTGTGGCACCCCAAAGTGCTCTTAGGGAACCCTGAAACACCAAACATCTGGGCACAGCAACAGATAATAAGAAACAACAGTATGTTCATTGTTTAGCAGCCTTTTATAATCCATCCAATGATTTTTAAATAAACTGGATGGAAAATAATGGAAATTTCAGGCCCTGGAACCCATTATTCCTGCATGCCAAGCCCAATGCTGCTAAGTGCAACAAGGACCCTGAAGTTAATGAAATTCCTGCCTGAACAAACTTTTATCATGCTGTTTAGTAAAATGACTTGTGCATCATAAAAGCAACATCACTCAAGCTGTTAAAATGTCTTCTGTGGAAAGTAAGGCAAAAGAGCAGGAGGAATATATTTGTTAAATTACATATAACCAGTAATATATATTTAAAATATATCTTTATTAGGTTACTGGAGGTTGTTGAGTTTAAAGCACAAGGGTGAATTGATCAACTGCTGTGCCAGCAATTGAAGTCTCCCATTTGAATGGGAGGCTGAAAAATTTTAACTGATTTTCATACAAAATATCCATCCATCACCCCACCATGCCTGGAAAGGCTCCATTTCCAGAGCAGTTTTCTGTAAAAAAATGTTTCATTGACAGTCAAATGAATAAATAACCAAATCACTTCAAAGCCCCCAAAAGAGCATTTTTTTTGAGGAACACATTTTAGATGACAGGATCCACCTTGTTTCTAAAATTCCTAATAATCTTCCAATTCTGAGCAAAGATCTGTTTTGCACGAGAGGAACTTTGCAGAAAAAAACCCTTCCAGCCGGCCCTAATTAAGTTCTGCTTTGTCCTGATGAAGCACATTTCTAGAGCTGGATTTTCAGAGCCTTTGTATCTGCTCCAGTTTCCCTCCAAATGGCTGGAAAACACCCTCCAAGGGCTGGTGAGCCCTGATTGCTTTTGGAAGCCTTCACAGGTGATACATATTGATTATTGACATCGCATCCTGCTCTTTCCCAGGGGATATGTGGGACCAATTTATCCTTTTTTGGCTGGATAGGAGTTCAGGAGCTGGAAAGTCTGGAAGTGTTAAATTTAAGCTCAGTTTATTCCACCTCTCTCCCCCGCCCCTTAAATTTTTTTAAAGAATTTAGCTGGAATTTATTTTCAAGGTCACTTATGCACAGTGCCTGTGAGTAATCTAGCATGGCTGGCTGGATAACTTTGGGTGTCATTTATCATTTCCCCTCTTCTTTTATTTATAGAGCTGATTATAGAAGTGCATCCAGAGCCAAGGGCTCCCTTGAAGTCAATGAGGTTGTTCCAGTTTACACCCACAGAGGACGCGAGGGACATATTTTCAGAAGGACTCGTTGATGCAAGGAGCCTTCTCCTGTAGGGAAAGGGCACGGCAGGAAGTGGACAACATCCAGCATCGCCTCGCTTTAAGCATGTGCCTAGTCCTTAATGAAGTGCAGGGGATTTAGACCCATGCCCATGTGCTTTTTGAATACAGGTGTGCCCATGCAAGCCTGGATCTGGGCTCAGAAGAGATGTAAAGGCACTTACTGCATGGGTAACATTAAGTGAGGGTGCCCAGAAGTCTGGAGATGGTGCAAGAAACTGTTGTCTCCCTGACATCATTTTCATCAGGGTCCTGGCAAGCTTGAGGGCACCTGGGATAAGCAATGGGAGGCTATTTTGTGTCGGATGAGGTAAAGAGATTTCTAGATTTCAGGCTGGGATAGACACCCCCACCACTTAGCAAACACGCCCAAAACCTGGCTGTTGCCCATGCCTTTCCTTCCCTGTGAAACCGCTGCATTTCTGGGGAAGAAAACAAATTCCCCTGGAGAATGCTGCTCTGCTCTTGAGCAACAAAGGCATGGGAAGTATTTTGGACTGGAGTTTTAAGGGAGGTTTCTTGGAAGAAATCACTTTTTCTCCTTCTGCTCTGCTGACATAAACCTGGAGGGCTTGCTGTTTTTTTCCCCTCCTCTTCACATCATTGGAGTTGTCACTTCCAAGCCCATGCCTTAGAAGATAGCAGAGCTGCACAGTCCTAGACCCAGATCTGTCCCACCTACGGGTAATTCGGGTCTCTGGGTGCCCCAGCAATGCCCCGTTAGTCTTTGCACCCGTCCTACAGATCAAAAAATATGAGCTGTGTAATGCAGGCAGATGGAAAAACACCAGCAGGAGGGTGGTCAATTGATGTCTTTAACACCTGCAGAGGCTTCTGCCTGGAGGATGGGTGGAGGGATGAACACCTCATGCCGTTCCCGGATGGAGGGGAGGATGGAGTGTGCCTGAGATCACAACACGACCATCTCCCGACAAGTCCTGCTCCCCACACATGCATCTCTCCAACACGTCATAAGTTTTGCCACAGGCTTAAGCCACCAGCAGGTCTTTTTACAGTCTTCTCCGTCGCCTCTGAAACTACCTGAGGCTGATACTGAGCAGCTCTCTTCTCTTTAGAGAATAATCTTAAAAGGCAGAGGAAGGTCTCCCAGATGATGGGAGATGATGTCTATCCAAAAAAAAAGAAGAAAAAAAGCTGGGCAGATGTCTCCAGCACTTCCAGAGGACACTGCTCTGTTGTGGGTGGTGGCAATTATGGGAAGTGTCTGCAGCCCAGGGACTGCTCTGATGGGACCAGCAACAGCCCTGATGCAAAGCCAAGAGGCAGCTCACACAGCTCACATCCACCATGCACCAAAACCTCATTTGACTCAAATGAGCCCGCCAAGGTGCTTGTTTTAGCAGTGGACCAATCTTGCCTCAGTTAACTCCTCCATGGTTGCCTGTTCCTCCAGGTTTGCCAGCAGAGTTAAGGGCTTATTAAGTTCTTGGCAGCTCAGCCTGCAGATTAGCGCTGTGTTAGAGTTACTCCACAAGTGAGTTTGATTTAGAGAGGGGTCAGAAATCCCCAGGAGGGAAGGTGAGAAGATGGGTATGTGTTTACGTATCAATGAAAAAACATCATTGATGCTGTCCCTCCCCATTGCTGTGAGTTGTCGGTACCCTGCAGACTCCATCAGGCCCCAAGCATGACAGGAATGCTTCGGCTTGCACCAACAGTTGGATGTTTCCACCCAGACGTCAGCTTGGCTTTGCTGCCAGGTCCCTGGTGTAAAGGCAGAGCATGGCCAAGGGGGGCTGAGCTTGCTTGCATCCTGTCAACCAGAAGCGAGGTGGCCAAGCAAAGGAAATAATTGCCTTGTTTTCCAGCCCTGCGGGTGAGGGGACTGTGTGCAAAGGAGGACTGTAACGGCTGACACCAATGCCTCTGACCAGCTGCCCCCAGGAAAGCTGCCAAGAGCTCAGCTGAAGAAAATGTGTGTTTCATCTCTGTTTGAAAAAACAAGGGATTTTTAGACTCTGTGTTCAATAGGAGTGAGGAGCCCTCAGCTCACACCTAAATTCAGCACGTTCTTCATCAGGGAAGAGGGAGAAATCAGCTTATATCTGAAACCTTTCTTCACTCCCAGCTGTCTCCTGAGGTTTCTCTGGGTCACACCTGCCTGTCCCTGAGCACTGCCTACCTGAACCAACACCATCCCTGGTTTTCTGTTCCCTGCTTCTCCTTGGCACTCATTGAACATAAATAAAGCCTGGAGCCCCTTCCTGCCATTTCCTTTCTCATCCAGGGCTGTGCCTGTCCTGGAAAGGCAAACAGAACCCCTTTTTGTGTGCCGGGGTCTCCTTGGCTGTGCAGAGCTGACCTTCAGCCCCAGCCATCAGACACGCTGCAGCAAAGGAGCTGACTCTGTAGGACTTTGCAAGCCATTATCTCAAGAGGGATTGTTTTGCCTTGTTCCCTTTTAAAAACAGAGAACACACATGGCACTTAATGAAACAGATGGCTGGCTCGGTGCTCAGACCACTCTGTCCACGCCATCCGCTCCCGCATGTGGGCTTGCAGCAGTGTTGGGTGTTCATGACCTTGCAGATGGTCTGGGTAAATGCGATCTGGGGAAGCAGGAGAGATGGATGGATGGATGGATGGATGGATGGATGGATGGATGGATGGATGGATGGGTGGATGGAGTAACTGCTTCGGGTCCTCCCTGCCTCACACATGGTAGCCAAGCATTTGGTACTCCAGGAATCTAGGGGGAAAAAAGGGCTTCACCTCATGAGGACTTATAAGTGAAGCAACCAGCCACCACACTGCAGCTTTATTTTATGTGAAGGTAAGAGTTTCAGCTGGGATGTTTCACACCTGCACTGAAAGTCATCAGTGTCCAAACACTGGAAGAGTCTCCAGAGAGGGCAGAGGAGGAGGTGAAAGTACTTATGGTGGTCCTGGAGAGTGTCAGGTTCACAGACCGGGACCTCCTCTGGTTTCCTCCTCTGTTCTCCTTTCGCTGTTGAACTTGTTCTGCTGTAGCAAGCATGTCTGACTGCAGCCAGGCAAAGTTCCATCCTCAGACCAGATGTCCAGGGCTTCCCAGCCTGACCCTCGGCTGTGCTGAACTGGGTCCATGCTGGCTCCAGGGCAGGTGTGCTAAGACAAAACCACTGACCCTACACTCTCCCTGCGGTCCCCCCTGGCCCCAGCAGGCAGGACCTGGTGTTCCCCGAACAGCATGTTCCCTGGGTCAGGGTCATCCCTGGCTTGTCCCAGTCTGGCCCAGATTCACAAAGCAGGTCCAGAAATAGGGGCCAGCACAGGAAGCAGCTGAGTGGGCTTGTTTCCAGACCGGTGCAGCTGGGGAAAGTTTATTTTGCTAAGCTGCTACTGTCCCAAGGTTATTAAAGGCACACTTGGTGCATTAGCCCCTATTTAAGCCACGCTGGTGAAATGCAGGATGGGCCAAGCATCATGGCGAAGCTGGAGGAAATGCTTTTTTTTCTCTAAGTGAGCCTCAAAAAGATGTGCGGCCCCATTGCACCAAGGGCTGCTGCATCTTAGACTCATCACCCACATCCTTGCCGCCAGCACTGTACCCAGCACCCCGAGCAGTGGATTGCAGGGTCTGTGCCCCGCTGCATGGATGGCTTGGCCTCATGTCCCCGGGAAAGGGCAGCCCCAGGAGCGCTGCACTGGGAAATTCATGGCAGCAGCCTCGCCGGGTGGGATTTCAGCCCCTGGCATCAGCACGCACTAGCCCATGGATTAAAATCATCCATCAGGTTTTAATTAATGTAACTCGATCCCAGCAGGCTCCGGCGCATCGGGAAACAGCGTGCCCTCCCTTCCCATCCCCTTCCCCTTCTAGTGGCGTGATTTACAGTGGGGCTGAGCAAAACACAATCCACCCTGGGAAACCCCTTCACTGGTTGCAGCATCCCTCGGGGCTCACAGCTGACCCCAGGGGTGGCTGAGACCTTGCAGAGGCTTTGCACTTGTGACATTGGCAGGGACATTAATTTGTTTGCTTGGGGCTTCCTTATCTGCTGCAGGCAGCAGGAAGGTCCTGGTGCTGGGGCCACAATGCAGTCTTGTGGCTGCCATCATGAACCCACAAGGTCATTTTCTAATGTGTTTTTAATGGCTGTGCTGGGATGTGCCGGACTGGACCAACCTTTTGCAAAATCTACATTTTTGAACCAAGATTTTTTTAGTGGTGTATATTTATAAACCTTGTGCATAGGGCTGATGCTGCCTTCATCCAGAGAAATCCTTGGCTGTCTCCTCAAATATGCTTGTACAAACCCTTGGGTACCTTATTAACTGTGAAAAAAATTAATAACAAAGGGCAAGTATCAGACCAACAGGCCAGCCAGATGCCTTGTCTGATAACCCCTGTATTATTTGTGTTTTAATCAGCCTATTTAGCAAGTCAAGCACCTCCTACAGCCTACCCTGGGGTAACACCAGGAGCACAACCTCTTATCTTCATGTAGCACATGGTTTTAATCCTTATTTCTTGAATACCTTCAAGTCCATGTGTTCTCCTGCCCTCCATAGTCCCATAGCTTTTGTATTAGCTAAAGACTGGACAAAGTGCATCTGAGCAGGTTTAAAACACCATGGCTCAGATCCAGAAGTAAACAATCGTACAAGGCCAGACACTGCAGGAGCAGATCTTCAGATGATGGATACCTTTGAACCAGGATGGTGAGGCAGGCAGACAAGCTGATAGATAATAATATTTACAGAGCCACAAGGCTTTAAGAGGAAGAAAATAAATGCTGGGTGACATAATACATCTTAGGCTGCCCACATCACGCAAGGAGTGCCAATCCCACTGCAAAAGAAGCAGCTGTAACCATGAGACAGCAGTCATTCACCTTTCATTTCAAAGGGTGAGCCTAAGAAAAGCCCCTCAGGGAAATATATCCACTGCCAGAAATGGATAGCTGGATACGTGTAAATACATGCCGGGAATAAAGGTAAGTCTGTCTATATATAATAGTTTCATAAATCACTTTGTTTTCTTGTTCTTGCCGCCCTCTCCATGTTTCATTCATTGCCTTGTTTTCCTCTCACTTTCTGCTTGCAGAGCCTAATGCAATGGGGCTCCAGCACTGCCCTTACCAACACAATAATTAGGAAGCCTTTTCTTTCGTAAGAATATGGAAATATTAAGTATTTTACCATTGCTGTTTCAGTACGTAATGTTCCCTTTTAGACTACGTTCCTTTAAAAAAAAAAAAAAAAAGTCAAAATCAAGCACTGCGGGTGGGTGGGAGACAGCATCTGTCCCCAGCCTTCGATCCGGCTGGGGCCGCTGGTATAACATCCTGGTCTCATCCTCGCTGCGGGGAAAAAGGGATTGCAGGAACTGGCCAGGGCCCAGCTCCAAATGTAACTTTGGAAACAACTTGAGAAACTCCTGCAAATGAAATTCAGGGAAGAGGGCTGTGTCTGAGTCAGTCCTGGCAAAGAGGAATCTACCTCCGAATGGGGCTTTTCCCTTGTGTTTTCCTTCTGGCATCCTTCTAATATGACAGCAATTAAAAGCCCTGAAAAGTGGATGGAAACAATTTGGAAGAGGTCTCTATTAGATTTGCTCTCATTAGCACTGCAGGCTATTTTTTCAGCTGCTAATTGACAGCTGCCTTCCATATGCAGTGTCAAAAATAAAAGCCTTGAGGCATTATACCAGGGTAATTTTAACCGGGGCTGTCTCATCAGACATGTGAAAGAGCACGAGAAGGGAGATGGTCACACACGTCCACCATGGCCAAGCTGATGTCAGGCAGCTCTGATTTTGGGGATGCCATGCCCTGGCAACACAGTGAGATGGGGTATGAATGAGGACCTGGGACATGCCAGGTCCTCCCACCTCTTGTGGGACCACACTTGAGGGCATCATGTGCATCCACAGCAAAGAAGGGATGCCCTCAGCACCCAGAGGGGTTTGGAGCCTGCATATTCAACAGCTGCCATGAAAGCACCAAGCATGGCTCCAGGTGTTTGCCTGGCTGTCCTGGGGCTGTTGGGGAAAATTTTATCACGGTGACAAGGGCTGCAACCACTCTCTGGACTTGCCCTGCCTTGGGAAAGCCGTGGAAAGCCCTCCAAAGCTAAAGGTTTCTACATACAAAGCAGCCCCAGGAGCAGCTGCTGCATTGGGGCAGGTCCTTTGGGCTCCTCCGATCTTGAAGCAGTGGCCCCCCACCTGTCCCCACCACCTTGTGGCCCTGAAACCTCCCCCTGCCCTTCAGCAAGAGCAGTGTTTTGCGAAAAGAGGGCCCACCCAGCAGCACTGTATGGTAAGTAGATAGCACCGCTGAAGCAGACCCAGATTTTTTTGATCACCTGGAAAGAGCAGTGAAATTCTTGTGCTGAAAGTCAGAGGCAGCCAGAAACACAGTTTTAGCAAGAGATGTGAAAGGAAGCCCATGTTACTGAGCACTGACACCATTTCTCAATGAGATGAACGTGGACAGAAAATGGATCAGCCCTTTGTGGCATGCCTTTTGCCTGCTGGTGTACTGTCTGTGGGCGTCATAGATGCTCTTCGCTATTCTGAGAAAAATGTAGGACTACACTGAACGTAGCCAAGAGATGAATTGCTGTAAATTTTTTGTGAAGTATGCTTACTTTGCACTGAAAATCCATATAGGTGGGGTGGGTTAGCCAGCAGAGCTGGACCTGAAAGGGAGATGGAAGCACTTGGATGGATGTCCAGGCTCTAGGATGAGCAAGTGGGTGGTAATGTGAGATGTTTGCTCACAGGATTTACACAGCAACAGCCTTGGAAATGACTGAAAAGCCAGGAAAAAAAAAAAAAAAAGACTGTATGCCATAGTGGGCATTTCACTGTATTGTTTAAACTGATCATTCATGAATTGTTGATTTTGCTTTAGCAAGTGCCTCCCTGGAACCCAACCCAGACTTACTGCTTACTGAGAGCATTTATTGCAAATTTTTTTTACAGAAAGTGCTGAAGATGTTCCCAAATTTCAGCATGGGAGCTCACACTGAATCTCAGACATAAGAGGCCCCTGAACAGCTAAACTTGGACTTCCTTCCTTGGGGCATGGGTAGCTCAATCATTGGACATGCCCCACCAGGATGCCTCTACATCTGGCTTATATCCTCTCAGCTGGAAACATTGCTTTGGCTTTTCTTCTAGCTGCACTGCAAAGGTAGGAACAGGGAGGGGAAAAACAGCTGGGGACGGTGCTAATCTAGCCCAGCTCTTGTGATGCCCAAGGAGATATGTCAGATCAGCCTGTCTTTTCTTCAGAAAGAAATGAGATTGGTATGGGAAACACACACTGAAAGACTGTGGCTCGATGTTAAATAGCTGCTTTCATTTGTGCCTTTGATCTTTGGGAAATTACAGGTCTGACCATAGCTGCTGCCTCCATTAAGCAAACGCCAGCATCACGTCTCTTATTTCCCCTTTGAGCTTTCTAGGTCACCTTCAAAAGGGGAAGACTCTGTCCCCAGGCTATGGGGTGACCCCCAGTGTCCAAGGCACGGCACCATCACTTGTCCTGGTCCTCTCCAGCTGAGGGATGACTAAAGGCAGATGAGCACCTGGAGAAGAGGGACAAGAACAGTGCACCAGAGACCACCAAGCACCTAAGTCATTGCTTGATCCCCAGCCAAATCATCCTGGGCAAATTCCCTCCTGCAATGTTTTCAGGTGCTAGTAGAAGATTACTTTTTTTTTTCCACCAGAAACTACAGAGCCACCAACACAGAAAATCAGGTTGCTCAACACTTAGGCATCTACAAACAGGCTGTTTTCATCCACTTGGAGTGATGTAGGTTAGTTTTCAGGCTCTGGCTCACAGGTGCTGAGCACTCACTTCTTTTGGCCTGTCAGCACCGACAACCACAACCTTTGCCAGTGGGTGGGAAGAGCCCATCAGCCCAGTACATGGAGCTGCTGTGATTTACAGAGAGCCCACTGAGTGTAGATCTCACATCATTTCAAGTAGGAATATTTTTTACTGTTGCTCCACATTGTAAATTTGTCTTCGCATGACATAATTAACAGCATTGCCTCATGCAGGCAGGGTGATTTACAGGCGTGGAAATAGCTGCAGTAAGGTCATCGCTGGGGAATTTGAGGAGAGACAGCACAGGGGCAGGAGAGCAGCCTGGACCACGCAGATGGGTGGGTGGGTGGCTGCCCACATGCTGCCCCACGCTGTGCCCAAACAGCCACAATTTAGGGCTCTGTCTCACAGCACAGCGAGGAGAGGGCTTGCAAGACATCGATATGTCCTCTGCCACCTTGACATATTATTTTGCAGTAGTTATCAGATGGAGAGACTATTACATTAAAGAAATCATTTCTTAGGCATAAGGGAACAACAAAGGTTTTCCTGAAACCAAGGCCAGTTACCTGAAATGTAAATAGCCACTAAGTCTGTCAATGGCTCTGTTTCTATTAAAGAGAAATATGTAAGAGATCAAATTCTGCAACTAAGTTAGCTAGTAGTTGGCTGCATTTCTGACATCTCTATATAGGCTCACCCCTAAATAACTGGGCTTCAGAGCTGGCTGGGAGTTCTCCACCAAAATAGTTCTTTCGGGCAGGCAAATAGAATTTCTGCAAACTTTGAATTTTCTGCAGGAAACCATTTTGGAGAATCCATTTTCCCTTGGGAGCAAACAACAAAAAACTCCACAAACCAAGCAATGTTTAATTTCAGTTCAGTTTCTTTGGGATGAAAGCCCCATAGTTTGTGAAGTTGAACTGAGATGCTAAGTTTCATCCATTCAGCATTAACCAGAATCTGCAAAAATTTTGCAGTGGTGCTATTCATGAGCTGTTATTCAGGCTGCATTCATTTCCCATGAAAAGTTCCACAGCCCTGTTTACCTGGGTGCTTGTGAATTAGGACAAACATAGTATATACCTGGAATCTGAGATATAGAGAATATTTAGTCAGGTTTGCAAGTCCCTCACTACTACGGCCTGGAGATACAAAGGAGCCTGTTAAACCTTGAGCAATGGTCCTGAGGCTCCCCATTTCCTAATTGCTAAATGATACAGAATGACAAGATGTGATGCAATGAGCCACAAACCATGGCAGTGCTGGGACAGAGACTGTTTTATTCCATTTAACTAGACCCGCAGCCTTGAGAAGGCTATGTAGATCAGTTGATGGCAATACTGTAAGAATCATACACTGGTCCCACAGGCTGCCAAGTAGGAAATTACTGTCATTTAAAAAGATATAAACAACAAGTAACATGAAGGGGAACCATAAGACACTTTTTCAAATACAACTAGCCTCATTCAATGTACAACAGAGTGCATGGGATGTCACCTCTGTGTACTTGTCTAGATGGATTAGCTAAATGGATCGAGGACATCAGTTCTTGGTCATCTGCATGTACTGGTGTAACTTCCCACATGGACACTTTTATCCTGATACACAAATACATATTTTCATGCAGATGATCTCAGTTTGGAGGATTTTAAAATAGATCTCTATTCCTATCCTGGAATGAGTCCCTGTGGGACTCCACTCATAGTGTCAGTCTGGGGTAGCTACCAGCATAACAGAGAAAAGAGGTCTACTTTTGGGGAGGAAAATAAGCTACACTGATTCATAGCCCAGGGAGCATCCATGGGTGCCCAGCACCAATATAAATTAAGATGCCTGGTCTAGTTGCCACGTGTTTCCCCATCATCCTCTGCAAAAACAAGCTCAGGTCAGCACCTGACCTATCTGTCACTCAGGTTTAAATTTTTAAAACACAGAAAAAGTACTCTCGTTTTTAATTTATATCCCTAATGTGAGGGACAGAAGTGCTGCATGCTCTTTGGAAAAGACCACTCCATTAACAGCATTTGCTGAAGAAGTGATCAGAGAGCAGTTTGCATCAAAAGCAGCATTTTCCATCCATGCTAGAAGAAACCTCGCTTAGCTACTAGCTCACAGCACAGGCTGCCTGCTCAGTACTAACTAGCAGTAAGCAGTCTATACATTAAATAGCCTGCAACCACCCCCAGGAGTCCCACCACCCTGGGCATGTGTTGTAAGGACCCTAAAAGCTCTGCCAGTGGAAAAGTACCTTCATCTGGTCAAGCATCCTGCCTAGCATTTTTTGGTAAAGCAAATTGGGAGAAAAGCCAGTATAAAATTACTGCTCTGAGCTCGCTCTACCCACCTACTTTTGTGTGTGTGTGTGTGTGTGTGTGTGTTCGTTCGTTCGTTCGTTCGTTCGTCCGTCCGTCCGTCCGTCCGTCCTTGCTCATCCAACCAGCCTGCCTGCCCAGCCAGGCTTTCATAGGCAGCTGCTGCTGCCTAATTGGCTCTGCCCAGCCCTGCCTTCACGAGAGCACCCAGGTGAGGTGCAACCACCTCTCCCCTTGCTGCTGTAATAGGGTGTGCCGAGTCAGCCAGCCACCTAAGAGCCCTGCTGTAATGAGTTTCATTAGGGGTGTACGGCTACAGGACAGCTATCGCCAGTCTCCCAGGGGCTCATTTGGCAGTCTTATGCTCAAGCACACTCACAACTGTCTTTTTGGTGCTTTTGCCACTCTGTTATGCTCCAAGAAATGAAGTCCTTTCACAGCCACCAAGGGACTGGTCACCTAGAGAGATGAAGCAAGGATGTCCCTGTTCGTGGGGTAAGGGAGTCCCCTCACGCTGAGGCCACAGTCATACCAGTGTCGCTGACTCACTGGATTTGCTGCATCCACTGTCACTGCAAAATGCATGCACTGGGAGAATATTTTTCCTTTAATAAATAATCATTCAAGAGCCATGAGACTGTTTTGGTGCTCTGAAAACCCAGACTTCTCCTTTCGGTCTCTACCCAGCTTCCACCTTTTCCCTCAATGCCTGTCCTCCCATAGAGCTCTCTTGACCTTGACGCTCAGCTCTGCCAGAGAGGTTGCAAGCTGGTGCCACCCTCATGTTGGGTTAATGATGTGATCAAACATACAGCCACAACAGGGGTTGATTAGTAACAGGATGGTCCTGTTTGCCACCCCAGCTGCTCATTCCAACACAGCACCCCCTAAGCAGCTGCTCAAAAAGCAGTATCAGAAATCCTCCCATCTTCCCTATGAGTCAAGCAGTGCTCACCACCGCGTTGTAAACCTGCATCTTCCAACAGCCAGCAGAGAGATACCAGATCTGAACTCTTGATGGTGATAGATCAGAAAGGGTTTTGGAGCTCTTTGTTTCTCAAGCATGATGATGGTGATGTTTTCTTCGTTATCACTCTGAGACTTTGGGATTAGGTCTATGAAGGCTAATGCACCAGACTTTTCAGTCAGGGGAGTTTGAAAAGATGATTTTATTGGGCTTTTTTGTAATTCTCAGACGATGAAGATTTGCAAGACATACCATGGCATTTGCAGCAGCACATGATAATTGGGTGTAGCCTGAAGATTTTACTAGCACTCGCTTAGCACAGCTAGCACTAGTCAGTGCTGCCAGCATGTGAATAAGTCTTGTAGCCTTGGCTCATGTTTCTGCAGAAACCATCTATTATCAAATCGCTGCAGCTGCATGGTTAGCTCTGCTTGTACAGATTTCCTCTCTAACTAGGAAATGTGGAGGGGGGAGGAGAACTGGAAGGTAACCCCCACTTCCCTGCATTTTTGAACTTCCTTATAGAAAAAGCAGAATATCCCAAGACAGACATTTCTGACCAGGAAAGTGAGCATTTCCCATGGAAATTTCCATGAAAAAGCCCCTAGTTTTCTGCTGTGCATTAATGGAAAAGCTGTTGTGTAAGAGAATGATGCATTTTATCTAGTTCAAGTAGGTCAATGGCAGCGGGAGAACGACTGGGCTCTGGCTGCAACTCTGCTGTTGGGTGACCTTGGAGAATCACTACCATGCTGCGTTCCCATCTGCGAGATGGGGATAAGAAAGTGTCATACAAGAGCTCACCAGGTTATTAATAGAGGCCTCTGGCTGGGATTTCAAAACAGCCCAAGGGGTTGAGAAGCCCATTTATTCTTTACAATTCAAAGCAGGCAAGTGTCTCAGATTTCCTTGACACTTGAACATGAAAGTTAGGAAAAAGCGCTCTCAAAAGCATTTGTCTTGAGGGAAGCAAGCATACAAATATGTGGCATTCTTTTTTCCAAATACAAATGAGAGCAAATTACCAATGAAGCTGAAATGTTTGGTTTGGTTTGACTTTAACACTAAAAAACATCAGATAGAAATCTGAACATCAACTGTTCTGCGTGTTATAGTCATGGCAGAAAAACAGCCAATGCAGTGGTCAAAAGGAAACATTTTGACTCTATGGGATGGAAATATTTCCATAATTTCCTGTTGAAACTACAGATGAAATTGATACATTCTCCCAAAATATTTGGATTTCATTAAATTGCCTTTTTTGGCCAGTTCCAATAGTAGCAGCAGTGTGAGTTTGGTTTAAACATCTAATAGATATAGAGGACTTTCTCCAGCACTTCTATAAATTACTTCCTAGGTTGACTAGTAAAACCCTGGTTAGAAAGTGGGTGACAAACAGGACACGGGAAGGTCATGGCAGGATCTTGTGTGGAATCAAGACTGGATTAAGGCAGGAGCCTGGGCAGGGACCAGGGGAATGCCACCAGGCGGCACCTCATGCAAGGGGCCGTGCTCTGGGATGGATGCTCTAATGCAGATTTATAATTGTGCATTTAATTCAGGTCAGCTGAAATCCAGAGGGAGCAGACGGCATGTAACGTGCAGTAGCAAAGTGATGTGAAAAGGCAGATTGCAGTTTGGGGAAGGAGATGAAAGCAAAGTGAAAGGAATGTCAGCATTTTTTTGAATCTTATCTGTATCCTCAAAACATTCGATCCCATGTAAGGGCAGGGGAATGGACTATATAATCTTCCTTTCCAGCTCTGTTTTTAACAGTGAAATGGATACATCTTTTTTTCATTCTGACTTTTACAAAATCTGATATGGCTCTACAACTTCATTAAAAAGATATTTGGAAACAAACAAATGAAAGACAACCAAAATCTTTGTAAGCTGTTTTTTTTCCTGGAAAGTTTTCATTTTGACAAAGGGGAGTTTACCACAGGGAAAAAGAAAAAATAATCATTCCCTTGGAAAGCATTCAACCACTTCTTGTTTTCCTCATTTCTGTGCTTACTGCAATCTCAGATGCAGCAGCAACACAGGGCTGAGATGCCAGGATACTTTCAAGTCACTGCTGTGTCGACCCCTTATCCTACCTGTAGACCCGTGTCCCTGCTGCCCTAGCTGTGGAGACAGTCTTTAACCTAGGCTGGGTGCAATAACACTTCACTTACGTTGTCATACGTGTGTTCAGCAGATGTGCTGCTGCTTCCTAATCGAAACCCCACGGCTAAGTAGAATTCAAGGTAAACATTTCCTTCCAGCCAGAACGGGCAGCGGTGATAATTGGTTCTCAACCTCAGATAATTTTTCTTCTGCAGGCCATTGGGCTGATCTATTGGAAACCCTAAAAAAAAGACGAGAGAGAAGACGAGACCAAGAGCTCCAGTTGCTAGCATTAGAGAAGCCAGACTGGGATGGATTACTTTCGCTTGGATGCAACATAATTAAAAGGAATTTGTGAAAGAGACACACACGGGGAAATTCCTAACAACATAAAAGGGAGGAAGGGATGGCTCATAAAAGAGTGATTCCCTCTGTTTTTTTTGGCAGCCCAGCCAAGCTCCCTAAATGCAAGGTTGTAAAAGGACTCCACGCTGAGCAGAAGACAATAACAAGCAGGTGTTATGGAAAATGACCCTTCCCTGAGCAAACAGATTTGATATTCCTGCCATATCGCTGCATCCTTCATCTGCTTCTTAAATCTGTTTTCAATGAGCAGATGCAGCCTTCACTTTGAGTCCAACAAAGGCCACACTCAGCTGCTGTGTTTTTGCAGCGGAGCTTGTGTCTTGGTGCCTGCACCACTGGGCACCACACCACAGATGTCTGCCCACCACCGCTTGGCCAAGGTGCCCACTGCCTGGGACATGCAACCAGCAGTCCATGCTCCAGGCAAGGGAAGCTTCACATCTGAGTCTGAACCAAAACCAGTAACTTATATCCAAAAAAAGGATGGGTGAAGCATGAATTCCCCAGCGCTCATAAACACCTCAAAGCACACAAGAATTTCTATTATTACATTTAATAGGGGCTGTATGAGCACCAAAAAATCAGAAAGAATATTTTCCTGCCCTGTGTCTACGTAAGGTGAGTTTAAAAATGCTGGGGTTTCTCCTATGTGAAGGCAGCTGACCTCAGATAGAAGTTGGTTTGGAACATGCAAAATGTGAAACTAGTCTTAGGCTTAATTTGACTAAACTCAAGTTTTGAGGTGCCTGATACTCAGGTTTGATTTTTACTCTTCAACCCAGTATTACTATGAAACATAATTCAGTATCAGAAAAAAGGAAAGGAGGAGGGGGATATCGTGTCCTTGCAGAGCTATGCAAATCTCAGTTATATTCAGTCATGGTAGTGAACGGAAATCTTCATAATCTAATTCAGTTTTTTCTTATTCCCGAGTTTCAATGTTTTTAAGCAAAAATACCAAAAATATAACTGCCATTGGAATCCAAAAAAAGGAAGACCAGTCAAAATTAGCAAGTTTGGCTTGGATTCAGAATGCTACTCTCTTTTCCAACAGTTTCTCCCGAAACCCACAAATTAGCATGACGCGACTCAAAAACACGCTCCACAGACGGGATCCTGGTGGTAGCAATGTTCATTCAGCCTGGGGGTGAGCTTTGCAGCAGAAGCTGGAGCAGAGCAGCCCAGCAGGCTGATTTCGAGTGTCTCCAGTCCCAGAAGTCAGAGATTTTTGCTTCCAGCTTTTCTGCTCCCCTGTGCTGGCTCTGCCCAGGGCAATAACCTGAAACAGAAGGATAAATCTTCCCCCCTTCCTTTGCTTGCTCCGGCGCTGTGTTTTGTTCCACTGCTGTATAGATAAGTCAAAAAACCAAAATCAATATTTCTGTTATTTTTATTGCATCTGAGGACTTTGAAAAGATCTTCATCCCATGCCTTTGGGATGTTCTTGTGTGCCACTGAGATCCTAGGAAAGGCAGTCAAAGCCTTTGAACTGGATGAGAAGTCCTTACTCGGAGGCACTGGCACAGCTATTTAAAATGGGAGTTATGTGTCATATGGGTGGAATTTGCCTGGAAAAATGGGGTTTAATGGAAAAAAAATGTGTTGAGGGGAAGGGCTTGAATAAGCCCTGCATTGCTGTAGGACTGTTTTTCTCAGAAGGTCCCAGCCTAAGCTTGCTGCAATCAGTGACAGCCCAGCTATCAGCATCACTGAGCGCAGAGTCAAGCCAAGGCTGAACGCTTCACTTCTCATTTTTCTGGGTTGGGTTTCCATGCACCTCCTACTCAGCCTGGGCTGCTTATTGTTTTCCTGTGGTCCGTGGAGGATTTCTTGTACATGTGCAACATCCCTTGTTCTACAGCTGAGCCGCAGAAATAATAATAATAAAAAAAAAAACCCCAACCACTAAACACAACAGCAAAGCACTTCTTGGAGAAAACTGCAGATCGGCTGACATCAAAACATTCCCCCGAGGTGGGATGATGAAATTTTCACAGAGACCAGGCAGGTTCCTGCCCAAATGACCTGGTGGCACCTGCCCAGCAGCCAAGAAGAGGAGATGCCAGCTCCCCTCCTGGGGATGCCGCATGTCAGGCGCTCTGCGGCTCCCCATCTGAGGAGATCCGGGGACTGCACCAGATCTCAGCACTGCGGAGCAATTTAGACTCCTTTTTAACTACTGTGCTTCAAAGGTTGGTTCTGTTTTGGGTTCATCTGCAAACCAGGTTGTTTTTCTGTGATCTTCTTTTGAGTTCAGTTTCCGTTTATGGGGGGAAACCCCAGTGGTTCAGTCTGCATTTGCTTTGACTCATTGCATTGATTTTCGTTTCTGCATAGGCAGGCAATCATGGCAAGGCAGAGTTGAACGCGGATGCTTGGCTATTCCCCACCACCACCACACCACAGTCATAACCCCTCCTACATCAGGTGCTTTTGCAGGAAACAGCCCTAATCCTGCCTGCATTTATTTGACACAAAGGCTTAGATCACACAGAAGTCAGGTTTAAGCATGTGCTTAAATGTACTTGAGTTAAAGCAACAACAAAAAAAGATACTGTGCAAGGACTAAGCACTCCCGGTCCTGTCAATTGTGGGAGTTTATGTGCTGACAAAGGTTAAATAAATGGAAAATAAACCATCAGGCCATTGAATCTAGAACAAAACAATGAAAGTACCTAGAAATTACAGCAGGAAAGAATTTGGACAGAAACAGCAATGTTAATTGCAGTCAGCTTGGCTAAAGCACCCAGATGTAATGAATTATTTTTTCTCCTTGTAAAAACCATCCAATGTTCTGAATTTGCTTCTACCTGAAATGGGCAAGAATTGTTTACAGGTTTAGAGCAATGACATGGTTTCACTATGACTAATCCTTTGAAAAAACATGGAAAATATTGTTCAAATAAACTAAAAGGCCTAATAAACTAAAAAGCCTTCAGACAAAGCTGAAATGAATCTGTCAGAAATGGTCTCTTTGGCTCCAAGAACTCATGGAAATGAAGAAATTTGGAGTTTGGAGCAAAAGTTGAGTTATTAGCCCAAGGTAAGTGCTTAATGAGTGCTAAATATACATGTCAGTGAAAGATATACAAACTGAAAGTGGCACTTCTCTTCTTAGCGATTATGTAGGGTGGGAATAGCTATAAATGAAATCTATCAAGCTGCCCTTTGGGACAGATTTGCAACATAAAACCCAGCAAACTGGAGTCATGATCTCATCGTTTTTCCTGTTCTTGCCTCCCCCCTGCACTCACAACTATCAGGTGAGCCCTGCCCTACACCCACCCATTTCTGATGGCTTCTCCACTCCCCTTCTGTGTTTTAAGAGGGGTTAGGGAAGGGTGGAAACACGTCGTCCTCCAGTCGAATACCCCAACTGCCGTAACGCCAGCTCCTTTGAACTGTGATTTATTTGTGGAGGAGGGTGGGGAATGCCTTGGTTGCAGTGTTTAAACCAGAGCTGCCAACCAGCCTTTCATTTCGGCTCGCTTTGCCCATTAGACTAAACAGGTTAGGGCTCGGCTGAAAGACATTGCCCATGCCAGGTGATTTATCATCATCTATGGAGCCCGGGGAGTACAGATCCCCCCCAGCACAAGCACTGCTCCCATTTGAAGCCTCATGCAGGGTAAGGGGTAAAAGGACCTCAGGCATTGTTTATTTTGGATGTCATGTAACAGTAATAAATAAGGCCAAGAAGCAGCACGTGTTAGCACTGAGTCAGCTTTGGACGGCAGCAAAACAGATGATCTCAGAGCTGGAGAGGACCTCACGGGGGTGGCTCTGCTGGTTTCTCTGGGGTGGGACGTCACGGCAGCCTGCCAGGACCCTGCCTACCAAAGCTGTGGCCACAACCTCCAGCGACATAAAACCCACAGTCACAACAGCCTTGGAGGTAATAGGATCAAACACAGATTGGAGGGTACTGGATTTTGGGATGCTGAGTTCTGCTTGTTACTGTCTTACATCTTTTCTGCATTTGATTTTCAATGGCGTCTGATGGACATGGTGAAAATTGCTTTGCCTGTGAGCAATTCCTGAGCTAGATAGGATGCCTTCACAGTTCAGGGAAGGACTTTTCAGCCTTCCAGCCCTTGAGATGTTCCCTTTGAGCATGAGAGACTGTACTATGCCTTTGAAACAAAAAGTGGTATGGCACCTTAAAAAGGGAAAAACAATATTTACAGGCAGAAAATTATGATAGTGAATATTTTCCAGCAGCAATCATTTTGATGGGAAGTGCCTGGCTGCTTCCATTTCTAGTTCAGGCTCATGCTGAAATGCGGTATCTCAAATTGCCTGAGATTTCAAGATGATCAGGGCTAGCAAATTGTCTATTATTAACTGTAATAAGCAAGCTGGGAAACAGATCTGCCCAAAAGGGGGTTTTCCAGCTCAGTATTGAAACTGATTTTCAAGCTCTTTCAAAACTTGCACAAATTTTCAAATAAAAGAATTGAAAAACAGAATATTTGCCATTAAAGAAATTACATCGAGCCATCAAATGAGAGGGGCTGGGAGGTTGAGGGCCAGGAGAGGGTCTCACCGAGCATCGCTTGTCCACCTGCTTGAGTACACAGCACGTTGAGCTTTGCCAGATCATCATGGAAACATTATCTTGCTGGAAGGGAAAGTCTCCAAAGAAATGCTTCCTCCCCAAAGCACAAAGCTGTCACTCTCGGGAAGTGGTATGGAAAAACCTCCTCTGTGCATTTTTGTCTCCTTGGTTTTTTTTTGGAAAGATTTGGGTGAGGAGTAGTATTACTCACGCTGGGTAACTTAACACGGAAGGGACACACTGGAAAGAGGAGAAGAGCGCATCTGGCAGGGGGGAACTACAAAACATCCACCCCTCCACCCTGGCTGCCTTTGCTGCACGGGAAACCTCCCTCTCTTTTTCAGAAAACCCTATTTTCAAACCTGGTGTGGGATGTCACACGTAATTTATTATGCTTACATGAAGGAAGGGGAGTGGAAAGGAGCCTGCCAGCATGTTGTCACTGCAGTGGGTATTGATCCCTCACCATCTATCCTACAACATGTTGTCTGGCCTGCAACCATGGGGCTGGGATGCCCCAGGCTGTGCAACTTGTGCATGCCGTTCATGGGGCAGAGCTGGGGGCACACGAAGCCTGAGTGGTGATGGACAATCCTGCAGCATTGCCTTCCCATGGTGTGGTTCAACATGACATAGTGCCAGGTACAGGGCAAGATATATGATCAAAACCCACCTCACACTCCTGCCATGTCTTTTGTTTTTCCCCTCTCATTAAATGGGATTTGGACATTATTATAGTTCTCCTACTAGAGCGAGAGCGTTTAGCAGAGAAACCAGATGTGCTTAGAGTTTAAAAACATGAGCTGAGAGCCTGAACTTTTAATTTATGGAAGGGTTTTTACCAATTAAATTAGTCTGTATTTTCCTGCTCTCCCCTCCAGGCTGAGGACCCCTGGTGTCAGGCTCTGCATAAACTGCAGCTGAGAGGCTGCAAACTCAGCGAAGAGGGGCAGGCAGCCATCCTAATAGCGAAAGGACGTAAAGGGTGAGAGAAGGGAAATGTTATTCTGGTTTGGAGCTGGGGGGATTAGCAGCTGGGTAGGATTCAAGAGTGAGCTTCGGCGCGCAAGTAACTACTTGCCTCTCCTGTTAAGCGCCTGGGGTAGCTGTGGTCCCATGTCATTCGAGGACATAATGCTGGGGTGCTTTTCAATGGTTGCAGAGCAGGGAGACAGGTAACTCAGGGCCATTGACTTGAGCTGACAGGGGGCTATGCAGGCTTCAAGTGCTGGAGGAGCACATCTTAAGGTGGCTGGTGAGAAACAACATTCCTGCCTGCTTCCCTTCCTCTTCCCCAGGGCTTAAGTTGTTTGGGGACCCTGCTGTCCTCAAGGGACCACTGCAGCAGAGAGAAACAGAGAGTCAGGGGATGCACCTACCCATTTGGCCAGCAAAAGTGACTATGACATGGTCACGTGCTCACCCTGGGTTATGTTTGCTAGCAGAGGGAACAAGAGTTTGCATCATGCGCATCCCAGGCTTTTTGGTTACTGAAGTAGGGGTTCCAGATGTTGGCTGAATTAAAACATCATGGCTGTGCTGCTATCACTTTGCTGTATTGTGTGGGTTCAAGGTCTGCAAAGACACCTGGGCTGCAATGCCCACCTGAGCCTAGCTCTCCTGAGGTCTACTTTGGTGGCTCCAATTTATCTTCTTGTTCTCCGTCCACCTGCCCTATGCTGCCCAGCCTGGGAAACCACTCCTCAGAGCAGTCCTGCGGTCACCAGCACCACAGATCAGCTTCCTCATATCCCTCTGGGCTCACATCTTACTTAGCCATGACACACCCCATGCTTGGTCTTCTTGGGAGCGGCCACCCAAACATGGACCCAGCCACCATGTTCACTAAAGGACATTTTGTAATCGGTAATGAACAGCTCAGCACTGAATCACTGATGGTGACCAGCCCTGGAGCCTCTCCTTGCCTTGCAGACAATGTGTCCGCAGCAAGCAGAGCAAGGCATGCATGGGAACCAGCGGAGGCAAGGGAAGAAAGCATGCAGACCTTTCATCTTTGGAGAGGCTGAATTTCTTCCTTAGCCTTAACTTGGCCCCTGAACCATTTTGATGGAAACTGCCATCACAAACAATGTGCTCTGTTTTCCTGACCAGCATCCGAGTGAGAGTCGAAATCCCCTTCATTAGCAGGCTATGTTTTCTCCTCCTGTTTTCAGGAAACAAAAAAGAAAAGGACCCCAAGGGCAGACCATGACAAACTGAGTCTCCTCTGTCTCTCTTCCAAATCCTCCAGAGATATTATTTCATCTCCATCATAATGCAGAAATAATATTTATCTCAGCTGCAGCCAATATACAGCATCTGTAGCTTGGTGCGTGTGTGTGTCTGTCACACATCTGGATGCCTGGGATGACAGAGGTGAGTTCAAATATGGCCCTGTAACATGAGTCTAGCAGGAACTGCTGGCCATCACCCAATGTAAATGGCCGAGACCATCCATATGCCAAGCGAAGGCGGTGGTCAGCCGCTCATCTAACTACACTCACGCCATGCTTGCCAAAGCAAACTGGCTGCTTTGACCCCTGACTGAGATTCCCAACACAACCCTCTTCAAGCAAGCCACGGAAAATCTTGAATTATCCCAAAATACAAATAAAGTCTGTGAGATGGGAAAGCCCCAAGAAAGCATGCTCCATGCTGGACATTGCACATTTGTAGCCTAGTTTGTATACCCTCCTTCCTGAATATACTTGTATTTTCTACAGTAGATTTGAAAAGAACAAAATCCTTAAGATGAGAAATGCTACACAACTCTGCAAATGTGTTCCGTCCAGGAAACAGAAGGTAGGGTTGGGGGAAAAAATTACATATCATAGGCTATCAATGCTACTCAGTACTGATCTCTTCAGAATGTTTCCTACTGGGAAATGATGTAATGTGTAGCTACCTTGCTTTTTGAAAGTCTGTACTGCTTGATTTTATCAGAGTTTACTGGCTTGATTTTATCCAAGTATTTTGTCTTTTTCATCTAAGTTTTGCATAAGCCTACATAATCCAAATTAACATAAAAAAATCAGTTCCGTTTTATCAGTGAATGATTTTTTCTCATTGAAAAAAAAATCACTTTGTGGGCAAATTTGGTACTCCATTTTGACACAGAAGGGAAACAAATTTTCCTTCAAATTCCTTTTCAAATTATGAAAATTTTCATAGAAGACAACATCTGGTTTCCACATGTATCTGATTTTTACCATGATGAAGCTTTAAGTATGGTGTCTCTTCACATCACACAAGATTAATTCAAATTGGCTTGAATGGGAATGGTCCACGAAGGCTAAGAGCTAGATGGGAGAAAAAGCAAAAAGGCAACCAACAGAGTGCACTGTTGGCAGAGCTGGTGGATTCCATTGGGAGGTCAGTGTTAGGTCTGATACTTTTTTACATTTTTATTAATGACATGAAAATGCAACACAACATGCCAATAAAACAAGGAAAAAAGAGAAAAAAAAAAAAAGCTAATGAAGCTGATAGCAAAAAAAATAGTATTTCCATGAGGTTACTGCTTAGACGACACCTGAAATAGCATGGTCCTTTCTGGGCACCCAACACTATAATTTGGCAGGAGTTCATAGAAGAGCGACACAGATGGCAGAGGTGGAGGTGTTGAACTTGGCTCAAGGAAAGGTTGGACGGAGTAACAAGCTATGAGCGCTTAAAGAAAATAAACACCCAGGGAGAAATCCTGACCTTGTTGAAGCTGGTGTCAGGACTTTCATTGACTTCAGCAGAGCCAGGATTTCACACTGAGGAGGAAGAAGAATTATTTCATGGTGGAGAAGGCTACATGCGGGAACCATGGGATGAAAACAGAGGAGGTAGACTGCAAGTTCAGTATCAAGGGAAAACAAGGCAAGAGATTTCAGTTTTGTTTAAAGGCAGCAAAATCCAGAGTGCCAGCTGACTGATGCAGAAAGAGTCAACTGCAGTTTTGTAACCCTCTAATTAAAGCAAGGTTAAATAAAACTAGTATTACATATTCAGCTCTGATGAGAGAGGAAAATTGGATGCTACTAAAAGCGATGCTATGCTCCCTGCAGCCAAGCTCCCAACTGTAGCAAGAGACAGCATCTCCCCAGTTCAAGCACAGATGGGTTTATATGGGAAATGTAAATAAGACGTTACCATCTGGTTAATAAAACATACATCTAAGCTAGATTTGACTATATGTCCCCAGATGTAAGCATTTAAAAATACTTTTTATTTTTTTTAAATGCATTTTTTTAAGGTTTTCATCCAGAATGCCCATGGAGGAAGAATTCCCATTGACATCAAAAGTGTTGAACAGAACCACAAAATGTCCTATCTGTCTGTTCTATAACTTATGAATTCATTTTAAATCTCATTGCTATCTGTGCAGAAATACAACTCTGGCTCTACTGCCAGAATGTATAGTACACTGCTCAATATCTGATGAAATCTAGAGGCTATTGGAGAAGCTGGCTTCTGAAATGTATAGCATATGTAAAAAATAAGGCATAAGGCAACCTATTCTCAGAAAATGGTAACTTTGCTGGAAAAGCCTGCTTTAAAGATGGAATCTATTTATGCATTTGTGTTGAGATTGTCAACCAGTTGTTTGTTATAAAGGGAATCACATTCTTGGGGAAGTGAAAACACTGTTGGCTATTTTTTCAGAAGTCTTTTTTCTTCCCAAACTAACATACTATTAAAATAAAACTCAAAAGGACTAACTAACCCTAATATCAAAGGAAAATGGTTTGCTCCAGGTTGCACAGAAAGTTTTGAGTGACTTGCTTAAAAGAAAGGTTTTTGTCTTTCTCCTTTTCTTGCAAAGAAACCAAGAAATTTCCAGTTTGGCTTGTCCACCTACCCAGGTGGTCTGCTACATCCATCTCTCCATTGAATGCTCTTCAGCTCTGCCAACACCTCCTACAGTTCTCCCCATCAAGAGGGGGTTTTACTCATGATTAATGTTAGAATAAATGACTGAGATGAACGATACGAAGCCATTTAGATCAAGGAAAATGGCATAACCCAATGTCCTTTCAAGTCAGAGGAGAGATTCCAAGTTATTGCAGGGGGTTAGGCTAAGTCTGAGGCAACCAAACAGAAACGAGAAAACACAGCCCCGACCCTCCACTCTTACCACACCAGCATACTAGCTGTTGGAGTCTGCTGCCAATTTTTATCTTTATAAAGGGGCTGAGTTAGCAGAAGGACTGCCAGAATGCAAAAGAAGGTAAGATAGCATCGCTCAAAGTCTCTGTGTGCACACAAAGAGGAAACACACTTCAGCAACAATATTAAGAACCTGCCAATTTCACATGAGATAAATAAGTAGAGTTACCCTCCTGTATGTGTGTTTTGGAAGTAGCTTTAGCACTACACATATCAGCATTGTCTGTTATAAAACTCTTCCCATCTTACTCAAGCTTTATGTTATCAGGGTTTTTTTAATCATCTTTCCAACCACCATGAGTGGCAAAGCTGTGGAACAACAGCTTGTCTCCTCTGTGTGTCTCATCAACCCTCACTGAAAATGAAGCAACAATAATTTGGCTCTCCAGGAGGAGAAAGCAAGAGGAAGGCAAAAGATTTCTCCTGAGGACCACACAGGAGGTTTTTAGCAGGGTGTGATTCAAATCCAGCACCAAGGCCACCGCAATCTGGTTGTCTCCCTGGAGGTGTAAGGTTTATTACTGTTACCAGAATAGGACAAAAATCATAGAATCATAGAATGGTTTAGGTTGGAAGGGACCTTAAAGACATTAAAGTCCCAACGCCCCTACCATGGGCAAGGACACCTCCCACTAGACCTGGTTGCTCAAAGCCTCATCCAATCTGGCCTTGAACATTTCCAGGGATGAGGTCTCCACAGCTTCCCCAGACAACCTGTTCCAGTGCCTCACCACACTCATAAGGAAAAATTTCTTCCTGAGATCTAATCTAAATCTACCCTCTTCCAGTTAGAAGCCATTACCCCTCGTCCTATCACTACATGCCCTCGTAAAAAGTGCCTCTCCAGCTTTCTTGTAGGCCCCCTTCACATACTGGAAGGCTGCTATAAGGTCACGCTGGAGCCTTCTCTTCTCCAGGCTGAACAACCCCAACTCTCTCAGCCTGTCTTCATAGCAGAGGTGCTCTAACCCTCTGATCATCTTTGTGGCCCTCCTCTGGACCCACTCCAACAGGTCCATGTCCTTCTTAAGCTGGGGGTCTCACGAGACTGGAGTAGAGGGGCAGAATGACCTACCTCGACCTGCTGGCCACTCTTCTTTTGATGCAGCCCAGAATGTGGTTGGCCTTTTGGGCTGTGAGCGCACATTGCTGGCTCATGTTGAGCTTCTCATCTACCAACACCCCCAAGTCCCTCTTCTCAGGGCTGCTCTCAATCAATTCTCTGCCCAGTCTGTATTTGTGCATGGGATTCCCAAAAATTAGATGCTTCCAAAGACTCTAGCAGAAAGGCACAAGGAATCAACGCTGCATATTTATCATATTTGTAAAAATATCCTCCAGTTTTATTTCCTTTTTAAATAAACAATTTTAAAGCTAATAGCACACTGGCATCATTCTACCATAAGCTCTTCATGTGTTCAAGAGGCACCAGTGAGGGTCTCAGGTCTCATGATCAAGTCCAATCTCATGGTTGGACTAGATGACCTTTAAAGGTCCCTTCCAACCCAAACTATTCTATGATTCTAAGAGGTGGTCAAAGGTTGCACCCAGCCTCTCCAAACAGACCTTGGAGAGCTCCCATGAAACCATGGCACTCTGATGCTGGAGCTGGTATTTTAATTTAATTTCAATTATAACCTCCATTTAGACATCAGAATTTCAAGAGGAGATCTCTAAATAATCCAACAATACCATCCTCCCAGCTGGGCGCACAGTTTGTTGAGAACAGTGGGAAAGAATCCAACAATACAATGGTTGCCTTGAAGCATGGCCAGCAGCCAGCTCAAGTCCATCAAACATCAGGACCTGCATTTCTGGCTGGATGTGGAAGAACCACTGCAACGTCACTGGCTGTCCTTGAACCAGATGAAACACTACTGAGGGCTTGCTGCTTTTGATCACTTCGGATATTTAAAGCTAAACCACAAAGGAAAAACCCCAAAACTTTACTCTTGCTTTGCTGGTAGAGTGGATGAAAACTTTTTTCAAGACTAAACTGCTCTTTGAGTCATTGCACATTTACAGAAAGATTTTATCTGTTGCTTTAATTTTTACAGTTGTTACAGTTTTTTTAAAAAAGGAAGCTACAAATGTTTACTGACATGAACCATACATGGTTTGTGCTTTTTCAAGTACCAGGAAAGTTCCACTGCAGGCACTCTTTGAAATGTTTTCCTTTTTCCTGCACGCTCTCTAAGGTTATGTCAAGTTTCCTCATTAGAAGTAAGAAGTGATTTCTTATCAGCTGCCTGGCATGGTGTAATGTTTGCATTATGTAGCATGATGGATATTATATTTTATTTAAGTCCTCAAAACTGTAAGAGGGGAGAGGAAGGACTGGGGCCAAGGGACTGACATTATCATGGGGCAGTCTTCCTGCCTTGGTAACAGCCAAGGACACAGACATGGTAGCTTCTCTAGCCTTCTGCAAAAAAATGACTTTTTTTTTTAGTACCTCAGCTGCACAGGAACCATGGCCAGACTGGGTACCCATTTAGGCTGCCCTTTCCCCCAAAATACAAAGAAATCAGCCTGTTCTAATGAGGGAAATTGCATCCCTCTTTCTTTAACAGCTCCCAAGATAATTTTCCTTTTCATCCCCATATGTCTCCCCAAAACATTTCCCCAGGCAGTGCCCCTTGTGCCTCTGAAGCCAGCTCGGTTGAGGTGGGGGAAGCTGGCTGGCTGCACTGTGTGTGCCAATGGTGGACTGGCTCAACCCCTCTGCTTACCTTCTCACCAAGCTCTACCAGGACCACAGATCTTTACGGTCCTCCACAAGCTCATCCTCCAGAGCTTTTTTTTGCAGGGGGAGGGGGTGGAGGAGGTGACATGAAGCGTTTTCTGGTTTCTTTCCCTTTCCTCCAGCAAATGATCTCCAGACTCAATCTGGCAGGGTGTGAGCAGGGAGTCCTCATGAAGCAACCCAGACAACGCCAGAGCACATATGGAAAGAAAGCATGGAGCTGTATGTGGAAGAGGAGAGGCATGGAAAACCTAAGCGAAAACAGCAAAACTGGGAGGGGAGGGGAGAGGAAGGAGCCCTCCCCTCCTGACTGCTGAAGCTCTGTGCATTGGCAAAGACTACGGACACCTGTGCCCAGAAGGAGAGGACATGGGAAACCACTTCCAGCTGGGGAGGGAAGGGAGGGTTTGTGGAGCATTTCCCAGTGCAGGGGGACAAAAGGAGAGCTGCTCTTTTGCCTGGTGGTCATGGCATGTCTGGTCCCCTGATGTGCTCACAGGGAGTGATGACAGTTTTCAGTGGTACAGGCTGGGTTTTAAATAGCCTCTTGTGAGGCTGCAAGCCAAGACTATGGGGCCTTCTGCTAAATTTATAGGAGTAACATCTCAGGTGTAGACAAGCTGGAACGGAAACGATGAATCTGAAAAAACAATTATGACGAGAAATGGGCTGTTCTTTCCTTAATTAGGGGCAGTGAGGATCATTAGCTCCCCTCTACCATGAAAGCAATGGTTACTAACACAGGCGCTTGCCAGTTCCTCTCCCTGCTCTACTCTGGTGCTGGGTGTGAGCTGGCGGTGCTGGTGTGCATAGAAAAGAGGAATTTTTGCTGCATTTGCTAGCATGTTGCACAGAGCCTTGCCTAAAGGTCCATGCTGGGAAGCACTGGTGGGTTGGCAGGTCGGGGCAAGCAGCCCACTGGGTGCTCAGGGCATGTAGGACAGAGCTGGGGGAGGCCCGTCACTCAAGCACCCACCACGACGCAGCACCACACAACTGTGGTGGTGCAATGGCAAAAGCTGTAGTTAATATGGACAACGGCTGAACCCTGTTCCTGGAAATGCAATGCAACATAAGGATCCTCAGTAGCAACACACGAGTTTCATATGGTGATTGTGCACCACCTCAGTTTCCTGGAGGAGTTCAAACCAGCCCCCAAGTGTTATTTTAGCAGAGTTTCTTGTGTATAAATAGTTATAAAATGCTTGCTTCAAATACCCTTTTTTTAAAAAAATAATTAAATAACCCTCCAAACCCCACTACCTCTTATTGGATCTTTAGGAAAATATTTTCTTAACCTTTCCTATCTTCAGCCTTGGGGCTTTCACTAGCTGAGCAAACCTCTCTCCTTCCCATACCCCAGCCTGCCTGTTCTCCTCCTTCAGGGCAGCAGACTGCTTGCTTGGTGGTTAATGAAGTTACATAGAATAATAGGAATGTCAAGATTTGGGAGTAAAAGGAGGTGGAGGGAAGAAAATAAGCTTTTCAAATTTGTCCTCCTATCATGAGCATTTGGTTTTTATCCATGGGGATCAATAGAAGAAGGAAACAGGTAGTTTACTGACATGCAGCGTATTTGCCTTGCAAGGTTTGGGACCTTGGGCAGGACTGAAGGGATGCTCTGGGTGTCCTGGGCACAGGACACCTCTGGTTTCTGTAACTCTGCCAGTTATCAGCCAGTTCTGTGTTGGGAGTGGGCTGGACATCATAACAGAATGGCCATGAGGTAATTTCTTTTTTTCCTTGGGTCTAGGCTAGCTGCACAGGTGTCCCAACATGGGAGCAGGACCACACCAATCCCAGAAGCACCGAAACTTCAGCCCTGAAGGCAGCGGAGAAAGCGTCCAAAAGGCTCAAGCTCAATGATGAAGGTACCATCTCTTGCTGGAGAGTGCTGCAGTAAGGAGAGACCTTTTGGGAGGCTCGCAGGATGTGGAAATAGGGTTATCTATGTGATGTCCAGAGGTGGACAAAACTTCCCTTGGGGACCAGGGAAGGTTCTCTTCCCTTTTCCTCCTGGGTGGTTACCATCCCTGGCCTGGGACTGGTTCCTCCCAAACTGACCACCCTCCTAGCTCATGCAGGGCAGCAGGGCTACAGCCTGTGGCCAGCAAGCCTCAACACCTGAAACTGAATCAGCCCATTTTTTAAGTTATCTAATCCTTGGGATAATATAACTCATTTTACATCTGTAGCATTTACCCCCTTTTTTTCCTAAAATCATCTGGTTAGCAAATCCCAAGATAGTGCTGTCAGTCTGCCCCCGGCCATCTCTGCTGCTGCACATGAATGGGGACAGACTCATTTTGAAGTGTTCCTGGGGTAAGGGTGACCTACTTTCATGGCTGTGGTACAGTTCATTACGAATTCCTAATGATCTCATTGTTCCATTAAATGAAGGTTGCCACCTGTCCCGAAGACTTTAGATCAAGCTGGGATTAACATATCTGCTGACCCATTTCTCCCTTTTGTAGGACACAGCCCTGTGATCAATAGGGTTTTTTTCAGACCATGCAGGGTTGAACCTTAGCAATGCTGGGTTCGATTAGCAGGGGATGCTGAGCAGCAGGGCTCCTGCTGGTGCTGGGCACTGCTGAAAATCCTGCCCAGCCAATTTGGGCATCAGATTCCACCTGCCTAGATGCCACCAGAAAAAAAGGTCAAACCCTATGAATAATTTACCAAGGAAAAAAAAAAAAAAAAAAAAAAAAAAGAGAAGGGAATTGCTGAGGTTGCCTTTAGGGCGAACTAAATTCTTCCAATTTAAGATAGAGTCTATAACAGACTCTATTAAGGAGGTTGCCTGCAGTTTTGCTCTGGGCAGTCATCCCTACGGCAATATTATGGTAAGAAAAAAGCCCATGTTAGCACCCAGCAGCCATTCTGGCTTGTGGATTCTCGTAGGGATGCTTGCTCAGCAGGTTGTCCCAGGACAGGCAGCTCAGCTGGGCTAGTAGTGGAGTGCAGGCAGCCCCCTTGGCCTCCCCGAGGACAGAGCCCAGCAGCCAAGAGGGCTGGAGATGGCAGGTTGGAAGCACAAGCCATGCAGCACGAGGAATAAAACAAATAAAGAAAGAAAGAGAGAGGAATATATTCCCATGGACAGGCTCAGCGAGTGCATGCAGCCAAATGACCTCAAGTGCACCGCTTTCTTCTCTCGCTCGAGGAAGGCAGAAGTACAGCTGCATTTTTCATAAATAGGAACACCCTAGCTTGATGTTTTTTAAAGCTGTCTAGACAGTAGAGCAAGACCTTATTTCAAGTCACATAATCACTTTCCCATTTTTCTTTGCAGCAGAGGACGTTTTCCAAGATTAGATAGAAGCTGGTGGAGCAACATGTTATTAACCTTGGGTGTGCCTCCCTGCTTTAGGCTCTGCTTGTCCGAGCTGGAGGTGCCTTTCTGTCTGATCACGTCTCCCCTTTATTCATGCCTTCCCCCTTGACAGAAAAGCTTCTTCTTTCACTAGGTCGCAAAAGTGAGATAAAATTACACATGCGTTGCAGGCAACTGGGAGCACAGCAGGTGCTGTGGTAAAATGACGGCTCCTTTTAGCAGAAGGCAAATATTATTTTGTGCTTCCCAACACAGCACTGATGTCTCCACCTGAAAATAGCGTTAAACGAAAAAAAAAAAAAAAGCTTTTTGCTGACCGCCACCAGGCCAGCACACCCCAGGATGTTGGAAGGAGGTGGTCAAAGCTGCTAAATGTGAGATGGTGGAAAAAAAAGCACTGCTGGGGAAGGATGCTCTCAGCAGAGTCACATCCCTCTGGCACACTTTGTATCATGCAGCCTGTGCCTTCCAGGGCTGACCATCCCTGAGCATTTTTCTGTGCATTTCTCAAGCCTTTTCCTTTTCCATGTTCAGACTGCAAACCATTCCTACGGAGCAGAGAAGGCAAATAAAATACACATGTGCCATTTGACTGCAGCACATGGCCTCACCCAGCAGCAACAGCTCATCCCCATTGCCTGGGGATAAGAGCCACTGTGGAGATGTTGCACCAGCCACTTTTGCTGCAGAAGATGCTCCCCTAGGGCCAAGGACGAGGCTTTCTGAGTGTGAATGGCATGATACAGGCATGCAATTGGCATCACGTACCTGACATGGACCATTTTTCACTGCGGTGACATGCGGCGATCTGTGCTTAGGTTATCTGGGGGAAGCAGAGTCCAGCTCAGCTCGTTACACTGAATTAAGTCAGCAAAAGCTGAAGACAAACAGACCATCGCAAATGATATTATTTCAGTTTAGAGAGCAGGGATAAGAGGTTTGCTGCCCTGCCAGAGAAGCCCTGGGTGGGTAGAACAGAAAGTTAGTGGCTTGGGGAAAGTCAGGGATGTGTTTATAGCTGAAGCGAAGGACACGTTACGTGCCTGATGTTACAAGAGCGATGCCGACCCTCTCTCTAAGCACTGCATACATAAGGTTGCATACATAAGGTAAAACATGCAGACTGGGAGAAGAGGACTGCCCTCCTCCTCACCTCTGCCTGCAGGATTGCCATGTCTCCCAGTGGCTGTTAAAGTGATTTGCCATGCACAGTAGCAAGCCTGGGCAGGGATGTTTCTTTTGCTTGCTTAGCATTTTGCTTTAGAGCTCAAGAGTATCCAGTATTTCTCTGCTCCCTAAAGTAAGCAGTTAAAATCTTCCAGGGGAGCTGCTTTTCCTTAAATAAATTCTCTACTGCTATGTAGAAAGTGAATACATGAGCTGCCTTATATTAATGCTTTACTTCGCAATTTACATATCAAGTGCTTTAATGAATTGTTTTCAGTATCATTGTCCCTACCATGAATAAACTTAAAAGTAATGGATTTGCAATTCATAAAAGTTTAATTACAATAGTTTGTCATTTTATTATTTGCAATTATTACCATAAAGGTAATAAAAATTGCAGGATGTCACAACTGAATACAAATCCCTAATCAGAAGCAATCAACTCGTGCTGTAACCTTGAACAAGGGTGATTTTATTAATGCAACAACTCTGGAGCTCCAGCCGCTGCCTCGCATGTGGCAGCTTTGGTATCCTCAGCCCTGGCCGGGGCCGCATCGTGCTTTGGATGATCACGGTGGGATCCTCTTGCCCCAGCCCTTGGGCAGCCCTGGCCATTCCTCCCCTTTGAATCTCCTTCTCCCCACAAACTAGACAGTAAACCATTGAGTAAAGATGCATTTGCCCACCACCTGTATATTCCCCTTCATTTGGGTACATCGATCTACTTAAGCAGTTACCCACCATGATTCTTATTTAATTATTAGCTATCGTTTCTTCCAGATCCTTTGGATGAGTTTTTTATTTCTATCAAGTTTAAAAATCTGCATTAAATCCTAATTTCTGCATCATATTCTTCTAATATTTAATTTTCAAACAATATTTTTTAGTATTATGAAAGGTCATTCCTAAACTGCCCCAGTATTCTGCCTCCGACTTGGTGACTACTGCAGCAGAAGTTTCTTTGCTCTGAAGTATGAAGGATAAAAGGAGAAGGGTTAAATTATATCTGTGTTTGCTACTGCTGCTGCTGTCCCCATGAATATTTCCAGGACTCGCAATACCCATGTTCACATGCAGTTAATTCTTCCCACTTGAGGGAACAAGATACGCGTTTCCTCATCCCTGCTCCAATCATACTCATGACTCCCTGGCATATTTCCTTTGACTTGGCCCGATATCCTAAAAAAACATGTTTTAGAGCAGTTTCCTACTGGCCAGTCTCAAGACATCTTCAAAAGGCATGAGAACTGCACCCAGAGCAGCAATTAGGCTGTAATTAAGCAGAGACTTTCCCAGTGAATGCCCCCAAGGACCTATATTCCCCATGTGGGAGGGCGTCTTCAGGTTGGCTTGTCCCATCATGCTAAATTTAACCCTTCTCACCATCCTTTGCCAGTCTTTTCCACAGCCCAAGACCTCAGTTGGGTTTGTTCTTTGAAGTCCACTAATTGGTTGGGAAGAAGTAATTCCATTTTTAGCTTCATTTCCTAGGGAAAGGGTATGTGCATATGCCTGTCCTCCCTTAATCATTTCTGAATATATTGGCCAACTTCATGCAAAACCCGAAAGAAGGAGAGAGGTCTCGTTGCCACTCTGTGCCCATGAGTTACATGAAAAACAGGCAGCTGGGGATAGAGAGAAACCCTTTTGATGTCCCCAAATCAGTGGGTGACTCTCACCAGGCTTGAGAAATGTAACACACATACAGATCCCAGGCAGACCGCGAGCCTCCGAGCCATCATATTTCAAACGCAAAAAGTTTCTGCTGCTTCTGGTTGGGAACTCAGCTGCCACTTCATAAATCAACACCCCTTCTATCGCGTTTGCTGTGCCAGCAGACAGTTTGATGTGAAACAATACAGTCCTGGAGGCGTCAGCTTCCTTGGGTTATCTTAGTGGAAAGCTAACATCAGAGACCCACTTTATCCGCTGGGACAGTGTTATTTTCAAGCTCCTCGCCTCCAACTGAAATTCCCTTGCATGACACCTTGAGAGGTCTAAATAGCCTCTATTTTTAAGCTGTGATACAACAACATTTTCAGAAAGCTTAAGATCTCGTCCATCTTAGCACCTCCACCTTAGAGAGGTTTGCAGATATGTTCAGCTTCAGGCATGCAATCTTTCAATTGCCTTAGCATGAGCTGAGACTTAAACGTGTACATAAAACCTGCAGGATCAGGGGTTAAAGTTAGGTGAAGGGTAGAAAATAAACCCACCGTAGTCTTGGGGTATTTGCATTTCTCATAAACTCGTTTGCAAAACCACTTAGCAAATGAATGTTAATTGTTCTGCAGAAATCCCACCCTGTTCAAAGGAGAAGGGGGAAAAAAAAGCCCTAGGTAGATGTTGCCAATTTTTCCTTTGATGCCCCAAATAAAATTCAGGTGATCTCATCCCACATTGATCAGCAGAGAGCGAGTAAGAAAATAAAGAGGAAATTACTTCATCTTAGGAGCCTATTAACTGATGTTAAGCGATAAAAAAAACAAAAAGAAAGCTCTGTTTGACACTAGAAATCCATGTGACAAGACCCACGAATGCCAGAACAAGCTGGGTATGGCTGGAGCTGTCAGAGGTATGTAACTGCAAACCTTTAAACCAATTTAAGTGCCTTCAGTTGGGTTTGCAAGACAATTACGCCATGAACAAACATTTACATGAAAAAGGCTGCGGGCCTCCACTTTTGTTGCTTTTTCCAGCCCAAGGCTGGCAGAGTATTTTACGCACACTGCAGCTGCTGGGCTAGCAGAAATAGATAAAATTTGACAAATTAACACGGCATGCTCCAAACAAAGAAAGAGACCTTTGAACTTCAGCCTTGCGGCTGCAAGGATACTGAGCCCAAGCTTAACTCATAGCAGTGCTCTGGCTTTTAGACTAGTCCCCATCTGGTCTTGGTGAGGAGAAATGCAGCAGCGCTGCTGGCTGAGAGGCCAGGCGCAGGGATGGGTTTGAGAGTTATCCTTACCCACGATCAAAAGCAGAACGAGCCTCAGAAACTAAGCGCATCTCTTGGGATTCAGGGATTATCGAGATGATTCAGAAACCCTCATTCCAGAAACGCCTTAACTCCAGCACTTTTGCAGTTGTTTCAGGCGTGTTTCTGCAGAGCAAAGTAATTATGCTGTATAAAAACAAACTGAAATTATTATCGTAAGCCAAGGCGTATGCAAGAACAAGGAGTCACTTTGGGGAGAGTTCAGGCATTAACTGCTGAACTTGGTTTGACCTTCTGACTGCCCAGACCGGTGACTCTCAAAGCAGTCGAGGCTGAGGAAAAGCATCCCTCTGGCTCTTCCTTTCTCTCCCAGATCCTTCCTACAAGCTCTCCTCAATTTTTTTAAGCCTTCCTTGGTGAAGATTACTTCTGCCTATCTTTTGCCCCATGTCAGATGTTCTTAAGGTGGGAGGGAAACCTCTTCCTCCCTCATTTTTCCAGGGCTTTCTGTGTCTGTGTCTGTAACATATTCGTTAATCCATTGTTCAAACCACAACCTTGTCTCTTACTGTGGAACACAGGAACTTGGGTGGCTTGACAGCTCTACTGCTTTCTTCTCTCTGGATTTAGACTTTCATAAATGACCCTGTCAAACCTACGCCTCACAATGCCACAATGCTAATTGTTTGCAGTACGGATTGATGACACCGTATTAAAGCCACTTGGCAGGGATAAAGTTTGATTCTTTGTGTTCAGATGAACAGCAGTGTGGATGCTTCAGCAGAAAGAGCATCACTTGTCCTGCCTCCATATCTGGCCACCAGTGCTTCCGCAAGCCAATATCTCTGTGGTTAAGTGCATAGCATCATCTCAGGGCATCCTGGAAAATGGAAACTGTTCTCCTTCCTGAGATAAACCCTCTCTTTCAGACCTTCTTCTTTATAAGGAAATACTCATCAAGTTCCTTAAAATATGAACAAACAGGAAATTCTTTATATACCACTAAAATAGAGTCAAAATCCTCACTAGATTGACACAAAGGTAAACAAAACATGGACTATGCAAAAAAATTACTGCTGTTCCCATCAAATAACTCAATTTTTTAAAAGTAAAATAGATTCATCTTTCCTTATTTTGCCCTTCATTGCTCCAATGAAAGCATTACGAAACTTTGTGGCAGTTCTCATTTTCAAGAAACGGACCCATATGACAATCTCTTCTTGTTTTTTTAAAAGCAAATTTTGTGACCATTCCCTTTCTGTAACATCTTTGGTCTATCACCTATGTCATTCAGTTTTCAGACATTAAAAGCCAAAAAGAGAAGCTGTAAGCACAAAACCCTCTCCTGGTGATTCCTGCATGGGGAAGGTGTGCCCGGGAGGGATTGAACAACAGCTCATGTGCAGATGGAGGAGACAGAACGGCCACAGAGCCAGGAGGAATCTGGGGAGCATGTAACTCCACATGTCCCATTATGTGTCTCAGCACTAAACACTTCCAATTGTGACGCGGTGGTCACACTGTGAGGTCTGGACAGGGTCATGGAATAGGGACTCCGCTGAGGGTTAGTAAATATAGAGCAACTACCAGACCCAGAGCAGCTGTTTTTGTGGGATAACACCTTAAAAGCAATGTTGCCTTTTCATGGTCACCCCCACAAGTCCTACCAACCTTGGCAGGGGTAGCATAGGCTGGGGCTGGGTGTTTCGGAGAGCCCTTGCATCACCGTAATCCCACAAAGACTCTCTTCTTTCTTTTTTTAAAGTCTCTTCCACCAAAACTACGTGAGGTTTTCACTTTCTTTCAGTAGGGAAATTTGAAGACCTGTGCAGATTCCCTCGTGCTGTGCCGGGAGAGGGGAGTGATGACTGATTGATCTAGGTTTCTGCCGTCAAGAGCACCAAAGGAGGTATCGAAAGTATCTGTCTTCTGGAAGAAGGTTAATTACAGAAGCTCAGCTTGCACACAGGGGTCCCACCAGTCAACACAAGATAAGCAGCTTTGGGAGTATAAATTATTACAGATGATAAGGCAGAATTTCCCCTTAAACAGCTTTGTACATATGTTCCTAAGATTGACTCCAGAGATGCCTGTCATCAGATGTCAAACAAGAAGCTACAAAAATTACGGAGAATTAATTTATGCATATGACACTTTCTCCCTTGTTTACATTAACTGAATGACTTCAGATCCTAACAAGATGTGGCTAGATGATGGGACCTGAGAATCAGAACTGATAGGCATCACCCATGCTCGATCCCAGCTGGCGGTGAGAGCTCCACCACTCCGTCATGTCTGCAGAAACGCGGACTGGTTTTAGCCCTAGAAATAAGATAAATTACAGGCGCCAATTGCTACAGTTTTTGTTGTGACTATCTCTTCTGCAAGCGGTGTATAAACAGGAAACTACGGCCACATGGCAGGGAACTGACACAATACTGGTGAATACTGATAGAAATCAGGTCATATTGACATCCTTTGTTTATTCACTGCTTTGTTAACACTGTTTATCCTTAGTGTCTTAGCCACGTATTTGGAAAAACTCGCACTTTGCCACCCATCTACCACTCTCTTGTCCCCTCAAAACCATGCCACTGCAAACCGCTTGTCTCTAACCATCACCAGTAGCAGCTCCTTCAGACCCAAACCTAAGGGAATGCGTGCTTTTGGGGTACAAACTGACTTACTCCACTCTTCCAGGAAGGTTTCTTTCTGATTCCCAGGAACTTGCTATTAGCTTTTTGCCTGCAAGCAGGAATTTCCGACCAAGGAGCCAAACGTATTTTAAGCGACAGACCTGCTGAAATGCAGCTCACTGCAGGACAAATCAACAGCCTAACTGTGCATTGCACAGCAAAGATCAGCCTACATTTGGCTGTTTGTCTCTACTTGGTAGTTTATTCATCCTACTGGAATGAGGAGTTTACATGCATTATGAATTTCTTCTGAGGTTATTAACACGGCAACATCTGCGCTATTGCAAACATGATTCATTCACAATGTTCTATATTTTACAGCAGCTGTTCATCTGTTCCTAAACACTTTCCTCCCCACTCCAGATATGCCAGAAATATCAAGGTAGCGTTCCCACCGTCAGCTCTGGGACATCAGAAATAGATGACACGAGAAGACCCTTGAATTCCTGCATTCATGTTTTAGGGATTTCTTCACCCAGCTGGGTCCATAGCAGGTCACAGGCTTCTGCTGGTGGCTGCTTTGGCCTTAGAAGAGGAAGGCTATTGCAAAAGCCAAAACTTTTGAGCTGAGAGGAGAAAAATGTTTCAGGTATAAACTCTTATTATTCCACCCCCATTTTTACCAGCTAAGGAGCTGCTTGTTCACCCCCAGATTACTGCTGTATCACATTAGCTCTTGGTCTTCACAATTTAATCCGATTCATTTTTAAACATTGCCTGTCAAGGGAGTAGTTTTTATTAACCACACGGCACGAGGAGTTTAACCTTTACTGCAGGTTAGCTGTATGCTGAATTCCTCCCTGCAAATCAGTCCCTCTCCCCTGCATTTACCATGAGTCAACCAGTCTCAGCCTTGGGGATCTGCCCAGCCAGACCCTCTGCAGACGGGCAACGTGTTACATGTTGGTACCCAAAGTCACCAACTGCATGAGGAGGACCTACACCCAGTTATTGATTGGGGTCACAGAGCCCAGCCCCATAGCAGAGAGTTTGGGACTAAGCAGCTCAATGCCTCAGGGGTGGCAGGATGAGGAAGAGGATGAAGGCTGGGAGGCATTTCGTCAGCCAATGACCTACTAAAATTAGTGAGCTGGGTCAGTAGCGATATGCAGAGAATGGCTTTGTTCAGCAGAATTAGTGCCTGGGGAAGCCTCTGTCTCCCCATATATAATACTGGGAGATTCACTGGCCATGGCATGGTACTATGAATACTTTGCAGGGCTTAATGGTAGGCTTTTAAAACATGAAGAACTACAAAGAACCACCAAAGTTTGGAAAATGAGTGCTAAGACCTTCAGCATTGAAAAAGACAGAAGCCATCTCAGGCTCGAGGACTTAACAACATGGGAAACACCCTACTGGTCTCTGCCAGCCCAAGGGCCCACCTCACCCAGCACTTAGTCTCCCATGGCAATAGGAGATGCTGGTTTGGATGGTCCATGAGCCCCAGCCTCTCTCTGCTGCACTTCCCCTTGGATGCCTCCAGCAGCCTCAGCTCCTGTGTGCATCCGTCGAGGAAGCAATATTCCCCCATTTGCTTTTCCTGCAGCCATCATGATTTTGCAAACCTCCATCATCCCCTCCAGCCTGAGCAGCCCCAACATTCCCAGTCCCTCCTGGAAGGGCCCCATTCCCTCCGTGGTTTTGGCTGCCCTTCCTGGTCTCTGCTGTACCTCTACTGCCCTCCTCAAGATACCAAAAAAAAAACCCCTTATTATAACCCCAAGCCGACAGTCTGGGGCAGGGTCTTTCCTGTTCTCATGGACAACCACACACAGTTAAAAATCTTGCAGCTGGTCAGAGCAGCCACAAATTTCCTCATCCCCGTACTCTTTGGTAAGGGAAAACTCTGGCTCAAGCTGCAGCCATAAAATGGTCTGCTAAAGATATAGTGTGGGTTTGGTTTTGTGCTCCTTCAAGGCCGTGCTGGCAAGAGCAGCTCTGTTGATGCTCAGATGTTCCCAGCTGCATCCCAGGCAGCACATCCCAGTGTGAACTGGGAAACCGAGCTCAATGGGGCCATATCCAGCCTCTCCTCCAAGCATCCTGAAAGGTTAAGAAGGGCCATGCCACCATGTGGGTCAGGGTTTCATCCTGTCCTCAATTTGCTTGTGGGATATGAAAGGAATTTTTTCCTATTTCTCTGCCAGGCAGGAAAAAAACCCCCAAAATCAACCAACTTTGTTGTTGTTTATTCTGGACAGGATTAAAGTTTTCAATATTTGTTATATTTAGATGTCTTTCAGACCCAGATTCAGGGAAACATTACGCATGATTCTTGCTCTGTTTATGCTTCGCTCCATTCCCTCGCTTTTATTGTTCTTCCAGTTTATTCCTCTTCCAATTTATGTTACATTTCCCGAGGACCACAGCATAACCCCAGATTTCCCAGGGAAACCAGCACCCCTCAGCAGCAGCAAGCAGTTTTGCGGCTCCAACCAGACCACCTCAGTCGTGCTTAAAGCAAAGTACATCCTTGTGGCAGAAGTTTTATTGCCACCAATCAGCCAGGCAGAGATGGGGCAAATCACTCTTTCCTGAATCACAGCCCAAATGACCCCTTAAAATGGATAATTCACCCCAAGATAAAGGCATCTATCCGCTTGAGCACGATGCTTTGTCCAAGCCTGCCTTTGTTCTTCAATGCCCATTGGGCGCCCAATGTGCCCAACATGCAGCACAGCCTTGGTTTCTCCAGGGACTGAAGAATTTTTGTTCCGCTCCCTGCCCTGCCCCCTCCCCCCCCCGATTTCTTGGGTAGGAAAGGATGCTGATCATCCCTGCAGTGATGGACTTGTGAGCAAAGCCCAGGCTGCAATATATTCTCATAAAACCTTCCCAAAGATGAGCATGTGAACGATCCCTTTATAGAGTGGGTGGGAGAGAAGTTTACATCCAGTGCTCATTTTCCAGTAAAACATTCCCTTCAATCAAGCTGAACGCCCCCCTCCCCCTTTTTTTTTTTTAAACTCCTTGTCCACTACAGTTTTCCAGAGCAGACACATGTTTTGGCGCGCTCTTCCTTCACCCTCCCTCGCAGGCAAGGCAGGCCGGAGCGCCTGATACCCGATCTCTCTGCTGTGCCCTGGCTAATGGAAAAAAGCTGCTCACTTGGAGCTGCTCTGATTTATTCCATAATAATCTCTCCGACGAGGAGTCTTTGACCTCCCTACAGAGACTCCATTAAAAGCGAGCCTGGTAGCTGGGTAGGGACAGGTAGTTATTTTTCTCCTGATAGTAACTTTTGCGCACAGTAATGTGCCACTTCTGCACATCATCTTCACCTTAAATATAAAGGCAGCTATTGGGGCAGAAACTTATTTATTCACTTTTCAAGGTCTGCTCCAGAACCTGTCATTTGCTTTAGCTCAAAACCCTGTGCACGGATCCTGGCAGAGCTCCTGTGTGTTTAATTTGAAGAGCACGGACTATCCGCCCACTCAAAGCTGAGCTTGTGCAGAGCTGCGTGGAGGAGCAGAATGCAAAAGGCACTTAGACTCCAACTAAGCCTGACCTATCCCTTCTGGCCACAGGAAACTCAGGAACAGATGTTTGGTGCTGGGATTTTTCTCCCAAAATATCTCTGATGTTTAATTCACATTTCATGGGTTTGGTATTGCTGTGTATAGCACGAAGGAGAACATACTATCAGGTTGCAGGGAGGTGAAGAAGGTATCTAACAGCTTTCCTCCTCTTTTTAAAGATGACTTGAGAGAAGTTTTTGTTTTTGTAAGTGATGGACAATTTTTCAAATGCATTCACTATGATCTCCTTGGAAGTCTTTGTTATCTTCCACATTTCAAGAAGTGTTATTACAGTCTGAATAGCTGAGCGTTGAACATTTACAGAGAGGGGTACATCTCTCATTAGCCCAAATGTTGACACTGGGTAAAATAACCAGGTGAGCTTTCAAACGTGAAAGTCCTTCTGCAGGTCTTGCATCCAACTGTTTGCCCAAAGATCACCGGAGTGTTTAGGTTGGGGTTTTTTATCCGTTCAAGCTTTATGCTGCTTACAGTGATTAAGTGATTTCAGACTTGATAAGGCAGGATTTTTGCTAGCAGTTTGTTGTCACATTTGAAGGAGGCTCTGCTACAGCAAAAATGGCAAACTTTAAGACCTCCCTGTTTGCTGCATCCCCTGATTTATTGGATTTGTGCATAGAAATATGCACAAGCTGGCATAGAAATATTAAGGTGCGTGGTTGGTTTTGCTCCTTTTTGACCCAGAAGGGAAAACTGGCTGCATGCACTAACAGCTACGGAATGAAGCCAGAGTATTCAATCAGAAGACAAATGATGTGCAGGAAATCTCTTAGGTGACCAAATATTTACTGCAGTAATGAAACTCCCCAAAAAATTTCCCACTCAAAAATACTTGAAGTTATCAGACTTTTTCCCATTTTTTCTCTATGTGGTCAAAAAATTTCCTCTGGGAAGATCTTGCAGAGCTGCAGCTGTGTCCCCCTCCTGCCGAATGGCCAGGAGCATTCGCTGGACATGGACCAGGAGGCAGAAAGAGGTGCAGAACCCCACACTTCAGCTCCGAACCTTTCCCCCAAGGACAAGGTAATCTCACAGTCCTAGTTGGGTTTTTAATTTTTTTTTTTTAATGTAAACAAATCAATGCTAAAAGTAACTCGGGGTTGGATAGAGCCTTGCTGCACCTTTCCATCAGGGCTGGAGGGAGTATAAAGCGGCACTGCAGAAGAATGCTAGTGGGGTGGTGGGGAGCTTGGCCATCCTGCTCCTCCGTGCGGGGGGTTTCTTCCCAGTGTGTGAATTGACGAGGGTTGTTTTCCCAAGCATTACAAAAAGCCAGTTGTTTTTATGCCCCTCAGCTCTCTGATCAGGAGGATAACACTGTCAGAGTGAGGAGTGAACAATATCTGCCTCTGCACAGCTCTTGGCTCTGTTTAAAGCCCCTGTGGGGCTACAGATGTGCTTTAACCTCCACAGCAAAGGCACCTGTCCTGCTGCCACCTCTGCTGCCTGGCTTTTCAGGCAGCCGTTTACCATCCCCGGCATCACTCAGGCTCTTTGCGGCCATGCCAGGGTGCAGCCAGGCACTGATGCAGCCACCGGGATGTGCATCCTCACATGCCTTTGCTCTCGTTTTGGGTAGGAGAGGCTGCAGGTATTTTACAGATTGAATTCCTCGCAGGCTGGACAGACTGTCTGCAATTACAACATTTTTGCAGGGCATGAAAATCATTTTCTGCCAAACCCTGGGGAGCACAGACGCCAGCCCTGCTGGGGGGGGCTGGAGCTGCAATGTTTCCTGTCCTCCCCTGGCCGGGGGGCTGCTTTTTTTGATGGCTGGGCTCCAGAGAGGTCTGATTTGACAGCCTTTGTGTGCCATATTATCCACACGGAGCTGAGCTGCTGGGGATCGAGCCAGGGGGACCCCAGAGCTACAGCCAAGTGCCCACAGGAGTGAGGGCGCTGCGGCAGCCGGATGAGTTGCTGCCTGCCAGCCGTCTGCCTGCACGCCCTTCGCGGCTCCCTGCAAAACCTTTTGTCAGCCTGACGTGCAGTGGGCTGGGGAGGGGGGGGATACACGAGTGCAGGCAGCTGCCGGCACCCACAGCAGCTTGGAAACTTGTTAAGTGTGTTTGAGCCTCGATGGCCAAAGGCAAGAAAAGTAGGGGCTGTTTCTTTCCTGGCTGCTCTCGTCAGACAGCTGGTCATTGCTAGCTCCTTCCCCTGGTTCCGCCCCTGTGGATGGTCTCAGGCTGGCAGCTGCTGCAGGGTATGTGGTCCTCTGCCTGCTCTGGGGTGCCCAGGTGGCACTTTCTTCAGGACAGGGAACTGACTCTTCATCAGGCTTCAAGATCCCAAAGCCATGGCATCTCACCTCCCATGAAAGTGCCCAGACACCCACAAGCTGGCTTCACACCCCTGCTGGACCCTGCGAGCAGAGGAGTCCGGCACAGCCAGCCAAAATGTCTGGACCCAAAAAGCAACTAAATACCCCTAGGGCCAGAGCAGCTATGCCAGGAATGCTCCAGTGGGCTGCCAGCCAAAAACGTGAACTCCTCCGGCAATGCAGTGCTGGATAGTTTGAACTGGGTGTTTTGCTCCTTCCATCACAATTCCTTTTTTTGCCTCAGTTCTGCTCCTCAACAGTCCAAGCATGCTCCTTCCTTCTTTGCAATTCCTATATGCATGTGATGGACCCGTATTTCCAGGGATCAAAGTGAAAATAAAACGGAGTTAAAGAGCTTGTATTGGGCAGGTGAGTAAATGCAAAGCAGAAAGCAAGGGAAAGCTCAGCCCTCCTTGGTGTGACTGTAGATATGGGACCCTACAGCCAAAGTCTTCGGAGCTTGGGAAAACATGGGATTTGAGGACCTAACTGAAATAGAAGACAACAGAAAACCAAACCCTTAGCTCTGAGGATCTGAGCTCAGAGGTGGTACCCTGAGTGCTATCAGGAGCAATTTCCCAAGAGAATTCACATCAGCCCCATCCTGGCACTGCATAGGACTGAGCCCTTGCTGTATACTTCACCCTGCAGCAAGGGAGGAGGTACCACTTAAGGCGATGTACAGATGTACAGAATTAACACCCTGATCTCCCTCCATCCCAACAGAAAATCTGTCCTGCCAGAGAGTACCACAGTCCTGCTGCCATAATGCCAACCTAAGATCTTCCATTAACAGTTTCCCCCCACTCCCTGAAAATGCTGCAGTTCAAAGCAAATCCTCCTGCCACCATCTCTATTTTTACAGGATCAAGCACTGATGCCATTTAACTACCCCCTCCCTTTTCTTGACATTATCTTAAACTGCACTGCTAAATTAAGCAAACCCGCTGCCCAGCATATGTTATTTCTCATCTTTTTCTCCTCTCGCCCCAACCACTGCCACTACCATCCCTCAAAGGGACCAAGTACAAATAATTCAGCCTCTACCACTTGGACTGGTTTTAATCAAAGGATTTGCTGGGTTTCTACCACGTGGGACACCTCATTAACAACTTCACACCCTTACGAAGGAAAAAAAGAGGTGTTATCCATTTCAGCATCACTGAGCTTAATGCTGGTTCCTGGCGTTTTGCACCAGGGTCCCCTCCTGGGACAAGTTTTATTTTGGTGGGGAACAAAACAACAACAAGATTTTTAAAAAAGCATTGCTGGGCTGAAAGGGCTTAGAGATCGGTAGGAGCGTATTCACCAGAAAGGAGATTAGAGCCTAATGAAATTTGTCTTTGTGTGTGTGCCTGTTTCTCTTTTTTTGGGGGGGTCTTTGTAAAAAGCCAGGCTTATTAAAATGCAGGGAGAACTCCACACAAAAGACATTTCTTAGGGTCCAAAGGCATGCTTATTAATGCAGAGGTTTTTGTACAGACCGTGCCAGTTTTGGGAGATTTTGGGTATTGTTTGGGGAGAAGAAAGCAAGCCTCACTGATCATTTTCTTTTCCAGTTTTAATCACAGCAGCTGAAGCAAGCAGGTGCTGTGATTCAGAGCCCACAGAAAAGGGCAGGAGATGGGGGGAAGGGAAACTTCATGGGTAAAAACTCATCTGCGTGAGGGATTTTTACTATTTTGGCTCATTAAACTGCAGCGCAGCAGTGTTACGTTCACACTCCTCGTTTCCTCCGTGAGGATGGCAAGTAGCTGCTGGGGAAGCATTGCACGGGCACACCACCAGAAGTCAAAGCCTGCTTCTACTGCAAGAGGTTTGCATCAATAGCCAGTGATTTTAACCAAGTCATCCATTTTCCCATGTATGCCTCTGATGATGCCAAACTGCTGGCATGGAAAAAAATGAGGGGTTGTGGCCAAGATACTGGTATGGAGCTCAACTCTAATTTCTTCCATTCATTTTTCAAAACACACTGGGGTCAACATCCTGCTGCAGCAAGCATGTGTGATCAACATCTGCAGCAGTGTAGCTGCATGGGATGGTTTACCTTAACAGGGTCTTAACCCTAACACTGGGAAAATATGATGACGGCATTATGCCCATGCAGCTTTTGCACAGTCGTTGAGGAATAGCGACTACAACAGTGGTGGCAGCCCAAGCATTCTGGTATGGGTTTGGGGAAAAGGAGGAGAGGTACAGATTTGTCCCTGTCCTAAGGAGAACCTTGGTACACCTCCAAGAAAAAATTTGCATAGTCACTCACTCTTGGAAAAGCAACCCCAGGGGTACGTTCTGCAAGGGGTTGGGACTCCACCAATTTCTCACTTGCAAAAGGCGAAAGACTTGAAAATCTCCACGAGGCAATTTTAGGGCTTCCCATGACTCTCAACCCAAAGAGGAAAGCCCACATCTACCTCTGGCTGGGAAACCTGCCTGAGGCTCCCGCTGACAAGTGTTTCTTGAGCGTGACTTGTTTGCTATCGGCAGCAGAGCCCTTGGGAGTGTTTACTCAAGAAAAACAGCAGTAGGAGTTTCTATTAACTAGCTTTTGACACTTTGACAACAGAGTTGGGTCCACCCAGCTGGCTTTTTTTCCACACAGCTTGCACGTTTCCACCTGCTATGGTATGAAAACTATGAGAAAAATCTCATGTGTTTTCTTATGAGATGTTTCTTTTGAGAAAATGGGGGAACCAGTCCCATGTCACCTCAGCCAAGAGAAGAACGTACGGAGGATAAGCACCGAGAAGGACACAAACAGAGGATAGAGCAGGGAACCAACCAGCACAGAGAATCGACAGAAAAACATCCCAGAGAAGCACAGCTGCAAACTCCCTTGGTGTTGATTTTTTCTCTTTATGCTTGATCTAAGCTCATTGCAACACAAAACATCACCAATGCTCAGGATAAAACACCATGAGTTACCCCTGTTACTGAATAATTCTCATGAATTATAATTTTATGAAGTATGTGATGACTGTGTAGAAACACAAGTAGTGACAATAAATTTCACTGTAAGTATGTTACATGACATCACTCAACTTGTTCTGCAGAGCCCTAGAGGCAGTCACTGTGTGTGCTCAACAGTGCTACCCCATTAAGATATAACAAATTTGTGGGTTATGTTCACTTATGTCTCCAGTCAAAATTCTGCCAACATCCTCTCCTGGAGGTGCAGGAGCAGAGGCAGAGCGGACCACAGCAAACGTCTTTGCTTGTTCTCTAAGAAAACCTGCCATGACCCACTGTCGCTGCTAGCCCGACAAGGCACCCCACAGGCAAGAGAAGCAGAAAACAGGCTGGGCTAAAATTACTTAGTAAGTCTGATTGTTTTCACCTCTGCTCGGAGGATATTTTAATAGAAATCAGGTGGACTGAGTCTGGGATAGGAGCTCAGCTCAGAGAAGCAAGAGCCTCTCCCCCTAGGGCTGACAACAGCTCAAGACCTCACAAAATCTTTGTTGTTATTGTACTCTTCATATTGCAGCCCTGCTTGAGTGTCACCCTAAAGCTGAGGTCCCCAGTTCGCACCAAATTGCACAAGCACAGAGAAAGATGTTTTCCCTGGCAGCCACATATAGGAAACACTTTGATGGATCAACATTTATATGATAATAGCATAAAAAAATGCCTGGGATAGTTCACCTTGCATCATGCTGGATGCAGTAAAGGAGGGACCTCTTGGTCAGACCCACGGCCAGCAGCAAACAGGGCAGACAAAGGAGCTCCAATGTTAAGGAGCACCTTTGACTTGCTTTCATACAGGTAGTAGGAGGATCAGCTGCCTAGCAAAAGCCACGGAATGTCTTGGGAGGATGTCTCCCAGCCCAGACCCTGCAGAGCTCAGGGGTTATGCTTGAGGGTCAATGAGAAGATTGGGGTTTTAACAATGGTGCGTGATTTGCATGGGGTCCGTCTGCTTTTTGAAGGTCGGCTTTTCTAGGTGTCATTCAGCACAGCAAACATAGGGTCTCTGCAAGAGTTAATAGGCTGTCACAGGGCTCTGGACAAAACCATGAGGACCAGCAATATCGTGGCTGGTCCAAGTAACTCAGGCCCTGCTAAGTCACAGGAAAAGGCTACAGATGGTAACATTGGATATCAGCCAACTTTAAAATGGATACATATTTTTATATATGGAAGTGAAATACATATATTCATATATATAAACCCACAAACCAGTGGAACTCATTGCCACAATATAACTGATGTTTAGATTTTATTCATATTCAAAGAAATTACATATATTTATGGTAAGATCTAAGTCATCCCAGTTAGGGATTTCTTCACACTTCAAGGAGCACATCAAGCTCTGTCTGTCTAAAGGCAGGAAAAAACGTTAATCACCACTGTGGGGTTTATTTCTACCTTCTCCTTGAGGCTGCCAGCTGGTGGCCGTGGGAAGCCAGACCAGGTGGACTATGGCTACTTGATGGCCCTCACCAGATGCACTTCTGGGTTGCTTTCAGGCCCCAATCCCATCCTCGGCTCCAATCGCTGACATTATCTGGTCCCGTAGCCCACCAGATGGTGCTCTCGGTATTAGTTAACACCAAGTTCATCTGCACCTTTTCCTTCTGCCGACAAATTCCAGCACAGGTAGGGTGTGGAGAAACACCACTGAGAGCAACAGATTTCTGTGTTTTCCTAGAGCACTAGCCAGATCACATGGCTTTCTCTCAGGCATAATGTGGTACAAAAACCAGAAACCAGTTTTTGAAGCATCTGGAGGTGATGGTGGGTGACAGTGTTAGCATGCACTTTCAAGTCCAAATGCAATGTATGGCCCAATGGTGTTGAGCCAAAACACTGGAAGAGCTGGGAGAAGAAAAGTCAACAGGGAACGTGAGCATGCCCTGACACTCAGAACAACGTATCACATGCCAATGGACCTGTGAGCCCATTGGGAACCCCCTAGTGCAACACTTCTTGAAGGCCTCCTCCACAGGACCAGCTTCTTGAGCTTTTCTGGAGTGATACCCCACAGCCGAGAAAGATGTCTGGGACGTTGGTGGACTTTGGTATTTCTGCTTACTAGAGATATGAAATATTTTCTATTTGAAGGAAATGTTGTAATAGCAAGGAGAGGTTGCACAGGGCCTTTGAGGGATCTCCATCGCCCAACATGATCAGCTTGCACCAATATCCACCAGCTGTGAGTTTTGATGAACTCCGAGGTCCTTTTCAGCCTTCATTTCTCCCCAGTTTTCCACAAGAGGAACGTCTGCAGTTTCCATGCCCTTTGCAGACTGCGATGCTCATAATTATATCAGGTCTGGAGAACTGGGCCAATGTAGGTTTGATCCTGAGGCTGTTTCTTTGGCCCAGCAGGATAGACTGTTTTCCTTCTGTGTTTCCGGCTTAACAAGACTCTCTTTAATTTCTCCTTAATAAAACTTGGGGCAAAGGGGAACATTTAATGTGCAGTTAAATAAAAACCAGAAAGCACACCATACTGGCTGACTTCCTAAAAACTAAGTGCATTTTCTACAGTCATCCATGGGACATCAGGAGTGAAATAAAACCTAAAGCACAGAAGCCCGACCACTAAGCAAACCGGCAGCTAACTCTGCGGCTTTTGTTTTTTACCAGTAACGTATTTTTATCGCTGAGAAGCTGGAAAAAGGAGAGCATTAAAGGTTGCCTGCATGGGTACACAGGAGCGCTCTAGCCATTTACTCCCATAATGAGTTTTGCTGCCTCCAAGCAGAGCACAGGTAATAACAGATCATAAAATGGGTTTACCACCCGAATTGCCAGTCTCTGAAGGTTACTAAAAGCCCATTCAAATGAGCACGATCAGATCTGCCTGGATGTTTTGAAATCACTGCTTTCTTAATGGTTTAGTGGAAACCTCTGTTTCTCCCCTCAATGAAATGGCTGAAAATCAGGAGTGGAGCAAACAGAGCCAACCTGGTTTTGTCCAGGAGAAGAGTGTGGCCAAAATCACTTAAATTTTTCTGATTATGTTATTTGTTTTCTTTGTCCAGAGCTGTCCCATCAGCTTGTTGACTAGTTATAAAACTTGCCTGTTTTATGAAAACTGCTTATAAAGTGTCTCCACATTGGACAGGGTTAATCCCGCCCTGAGATGTGTTTTTCAAGCGTCATGCCTGGAAAACCCTCCAGGGCTCAGGGCCCCTTGCCAGGTGGAAAGGGCCACCACTGTGTCCCAACAGCTGAACCTCCCTATGGCAAAGCGGTCCCCTGGGAGTGGGGTTGATGGAGGCTCTGGGGATAAACAGTCCCCCACTCCCCTTGCTCCCCACTGCAGGAAACTGCCCAGAAGAGCCATGGGTTCATTATCTCTTGTGAAAAAAATCCACCTCCCCTTTTCTTTTAGGATATGCAGTGGTGCTGGAGATGTCTCCATCCACCCAAACCATGACACTCCACAGCCTCTATTACAGAAACCCCCTGATTATATCACTTTTCCAACCCAAAAGGGCCTGAGAAGGTGGGCAACACTCTGTAAAAGAGAAAAAAGCCTCTGACACATTCACTGCTGTGGTTTCAGTGCCATGTTTTGCTGCCCCTCCACGGGATGTGGAAAGCATCACTTCCCAGCCTACCTTCCCCTGTCCTCCTGAGATCCTGTCATCACTGTCCCTGGCACAAGTATCTCCTTCAAACCTCCACCAAGCCCAAAAAGTGCTTTTTCTGCTCATCCTGGACCAGAGTTTCTCCTCTTTGACCCAGCCACTGAGAGAGGCGGAAGGATTTGCACTAATTTGGTGGGTGTCCTGGCATGGCTGTGGATGTTACAAATTGCTTCACCTCCGGGTTTGCCTGCTTGCTCACAGAGAAGTGGGGCACATCCCCACCCAAGGGAAAAAGTATCGCTGCAGCAAAGTTGATGCATCAATGTTTTGCTTCAAAATTTAGCCCCTGAGCATGGAGTGGCAAAGTACTGGGGATGCAATTGCTTACGTGTGAGGTGTATGAAGCTCCTTGAAGACTCATTAATAATATTAGAAACAAAATAAATCTGCTTGGAGCAGTCTATCTTTAATCTTGCATTAACAGAGAGGTAGGAAGGCTACATGGTCTTAAGACATAGCCAGAAGGGTGTATGCAGTGTTTAGCCTGAGGGAAGATGGGCAGCTAGTTAAGAACGAGATGTTAAAAGCACCAAAAGGTCAGTGAGATCAAGGGCTCAAGCTTGGACTTGCCCCAAAGGATGGTGCCCAGGCCTTTGGACCACCTCCACAGAATCCCACAGTGCTCTTGATGCGGGGCAGAGTATGTGCTTCTGTGCATTTTATTTAAGAACCATTTCACCTTTTGGAGAACACAACTCCATCTTGTGCACATGCTTTTTCATTTACAGCCAAAAAGAGAAAAAAAGCTGCATTTCAATTGTTCATTTAGCGCTTTGATTTTTCTCCATTTTCCTTGCCTTTGTCTGTGTGGGAATGTGCATTTGTGGGAATGCAAAATATATCTTAATGTTTTCTGCAGTTGTTTAGTGGGTCCCTTTCTGAAGCCTTATGGACCACCATGGGCTGAGAAACTGGGATGGAAGATCCAGAGAGACAGCTTCATGCAAATCCAGTGTCATCCCTTTGAAGTCCTTGGGGCTTCCACGGCAGCCAGAAGTAATTAGTGAGAGAAAGGGATTGTAACAGCCATGCTGGCTCGCCGTCAGCACTTCCCGCTGACTTTGAATAAAGCTGAGCTGAGCCAATACTGAGCACTGTTGGAATTACGACACCAAACATCCAATCAATTTATTGAGCACACTGTGGGGCTCAGAGACAACTCTCTGCAGCATGACTCGCACCATCAACCTTGCATCACGTTAGTACCAAAATTACTTAGCCAAAATACACCAGGCATCCAGGTGCTGTGGCTGAACTACACTGTCCCTCCTACGCAACCATCCTGTCAAGCCAGGGGTGGCTGTAGGCTCTAATTTCCTTAGCAGACCAAATTCAAGGAAGACCAGTACAGCTACCAGCACAAGCAAGAATTACCAAGTGACTTTATGCAGCTCCTAGATTTGCAGACGAAGTCAGTAAGTGGATAATCAAGATGCTCCTTCTTACCTTACCTTCTCTTGATCTGTCGAGTGCTCCCTCTGCCACGGGGTGCTGAGCCTCGGCAAACACGACCACTCCTCCCTCTTGATTCATACAATAGCTCCTGCCATATGATTTGGAACTTCTGCTTGCCATTTTCTCCCCTCTCTATAAAGCGAGGTGGGTAAAGTTAAAGACACTTGCCTATCGCTTAACTAGCCAGCTCTCCTGTGCCTGCCCCATTAGTGGATGCTGAACTGAGATCAGGTCTGTACGGTGGCTGGAGGAGATTACTTTGGGGGTATTTTGGAATAAAAGCAGGGAAAGAATTTTAAATTTGCAGCCTGGAAAGGTACAAGTACTCTTCCTGCTTTTTCCCTTCTAGGCATGGCTTTGAGAAGCATGTTCCTATACCTCTGCATTTCTTCTGCTATCTTGCTTTTTTCCAGCTTTCTTGCTTCCCCGCCTCCCTCCCCTCCCCCATTATCTCTTAGCAAAGTTACTATTTTCCATGGTAAAGACTATGGGCATCATCGAGGTCAGAAAGGACCTCGGGAAGCCTCGTGCTCCAACCTCCTGCTCAAAGCAGGGCCAAACTCAAAGCTGGATCCCAAGTTTTGCATGTGGTTATGAACTCTGTACTATAAAGATGAGCACAGATGTGACAGCGAGCTGCGTTTGGGGCAAATCACTAAAATTCCCAGAGCAGTTTTTCAACAGTAAATTCCGATTCATCCAATATCATTTGGCTTGTGGGAGAATTTTGTTTTTGAAGGAGCTCGACAGCAAAACCTCAGAAACCAAAAGTTTTATTTCAGCATTTTCATGTTGGTTATTCTACCCTTTCCTTTCATTCTGATGATCATGTTTTATATCACTTTACCTGGCATTTAGACTGAAATTAAATGGTCCGCTTCAATAAGGTCGCTCCCATGTTTCCGACTCTACATTTCACAAGAACCTCCACTCAGTGAAAAAACTTTGACTTTTCTTCCTGATCTGGAACAAAAGCAAATAGAAAAATGTCAGAAAGTTTCATTCCATGTGACGGGAATTCGACTTTCTGGATGGCTTTTGTTGCTGTCAAGAAGGGTGGCTGGCTGAGACAGCTCATGAAAGCGTTGAAAGTTCAAACAAAGGCTTTAAGCTGGCAACGCGTCCCCCAGTCCTTGCATCGACTGCCAATATTGTGTGGATGGGATTTTTCAGGGTCCCCTCAAAGAACTGAATATACAGCTCCCAAGATGCCTGAGGTCTCTAGTTCTGCTATGCTCCTTTTGAAGAGTCCTAGCCCTTTTTTTTTTTAATTCTGCTTTAGATAACCAGTGTGGGCCTCTTGTTCATGGGAAGCATTATTAACGTGTCACCTCCCACCAAGAGAAGCAAAGAAAGGGGGGAAAAAAACACATGAAGATATTAAAACAAGAAACTGGAATGTCTACAAACTTCTTGGAGAGTTAGTTCTTAATTCACATATCCCTATTTATTGTTGAAAATGGCTATTTAGCTATTTATGGCATTGTAAGCAATCACTCTTGGTTTCCGCTTAGGCTCAGATGGATGGTTGGCCCATATGTCTCATGCTGTACTTAAGTACAAGGGGGGGAAAAAAAAAAAGAGAAGGTATAGAAGTGAACAGACCTTTTTGGATGGCCACATCTGGTCCCCATGTGCAAGCCCAGCCTCACAGAAAGCCTGCTGACAGAGAAAAGCTGCATGTTATGGTTGTAGACAAGCTTCTTTTATAGGTATTATACATATACATACATATCCTTTATATATATGCTTATATATACATACAGATATATATATTGAGCAAGAAAGAGCTTTCAATATTTTCTTTTCTGAAGCGTGCAGAGCCCACTTAGCCAGATGCAGACCACTGGGCAGCACCCATTTATTGCGGAGCAAGGACGCTCTTCCTTGTGTGCTGCTGGATGGTGAAAGGCTGAGGAGAAGGGCGCAGAGAAGACTCCTCAGTTTGGCAGGGAAGGACCCAGGACAGAAAGCAAAATGACTGATGTGAAGCATTGCATAGCGTTATGTGAACTTTCTAACCTGCACCCCTCCAAAGAGCGCAGGTCCTGGGGACAGATGAGATACACACTTTGCCATTCAGCCAGCCCATGCCCTAATGCCCAAAAAGCAGAGCTGGTGCCGCTGTCTGGCCAGCAAAGTCTGTCCTGCTCTGCTCCTGTGGAAAAGGAATACCTGCAGATGCTTCCACTTAGTTTCAAAAATACCATCAGCATTTGCGCACCTCCTTCTTTAACTCAAGTCCTCCAATTCACTTGTAATTTTCCCCATATTTTCTTTTCAGCCATCTCACTCTCATCAGCTGGGGAAATCCATGCCACCAGCTGCAAGTCCATTTTTTAAAGGTCACTTTAATGCTGACACCCCTTTCCTTAAGAACAGAAGCCTCCCCTTTCTCCATTTCCGTGGCAGAGTTGGTGTCTTATTTCCTTAGCACCCTAGGACTCTGATCTTGACTGTGACAGAACAAATGATACTGCTGGGATGTTATGGCTAATCAGCAGGACATCTTTAACCTATTATTAATTTGGACGGCAAACAAAATAAACAGGAACAAAACCAACTTGTGTCCTTGCTGCAAACATTCGTCTCCCAAGGAACCCATGCTCAATACGATATTAAGAAGGGAGAAAGCCATGAATGCCCGAGCACCACCAATGACTTGGTGCTTTGCTGAATTAGGGCCAACAGCCTCCTAATATTAAATACTTGCCAGAGGAGAGATCGCTGCTGCGACTGAAATACACTTGGATGGGATAAACTGGAGCACAAAACGGGCACTTGAAAGAGTATTTTCCCTTGGCGAGACTGTAGATTTGTTCATTGCAAGGCCAAAAGGCATCTACATATTTCTGTAAATTGTAATTTCTGAGGCAGTCGGGGGGGGTGGGAGAGAGCGGGACAAAGCACTTATTTCTCTTTCTGCTTTCATGTTGGAAATGGGTGTCTGATGTCCCTGTGCCTTTCTGAACCCTCGTCCTCGGGAGACCTTCTGCATGGCCCCATCCAGTGACCCCTGCAGGAGAGAGAATTAATCCTCCCTGCCATGAAAACACACACAGCAAAACCCAATAAACCAGCCCTGAGCTAGCAATTACATTTGGAAGAGCACATCAAGCACCGACCCAAGTGATCTCAAGTGATGGAACAGCCTCCAGCCCCCAGGGCAGCTGACTCAGGAGCTATTTACACTCACACTACGAAGAACATTTCAACTCCTCCCCCAGTTCTCCATGCGCTGTGGATTGGAGGAGGCTCTCAGCCCTCCCCGTGGAGGGAGCAGCTCCTATGGCTGCCATGAATCCTCACCCCGGCCTTCAGGGGTAGCTAAAAGCATCAGCACAAGCTCATGGCTCCCCACTGCCATGCAACAAAAACACTGGGTGTCTGCTACCCTGGGAGATATTTTTCGGTGGGAGGGGGATGCCACAGCCCAGCTGCTGCCCTTTGCAAGGGCAGGAATCTCACCAATCTCCTGTTTTCCAAACCCAAAATGGGACGGGTGGAAAGATGTGCCAGGTCTTTGCAAGCCCAGGGGACAAACTGGTGTATACTGAGACTCTCACATGGGAAAGAGGACGGGTAGAAAGGAGAAGGGGAGCTTGCAGTTGCAAAATTTTTTAAAAATAGTGGAATTGGTGGAAAATACTAAAAAACACCTTCCACAGCCAGTGACTGCAAGACTTTCTTCCCCATCTATCACATTAGCAGCATCTTGGGGCAAGATCCCTGGAGAATGGGGTCTGAACAGGCTCATTTGCGATGCACCCAGTGACTTGCTCTGACACGGCAATGCATGCCTTATGTTCACATGCACCAAAGGGCCAGCCTGCCTGCAAGGCATTTTCTCTATCCCTGGCAGCTCTTTCATGCTCCTGAGCTAGTCTGCTACGGAAACTAGGTCAAGAATTCACATCAGCGAGCATGAGGCAGGCTTATCCATCATCTGCTTTTTCGGGATAACCCTGCTCACGGTACCTCTTTGTGCCACATTGGAGCAAAAGGGCCCAGGACTGATTACTGACCTGCTTTTCTCTGCTGGAAAAAGATTGTCACATCTTTCTGTGAAAAACAGCCCCTTTGAAGCCTCAATTTAAACCAGAAACCTTTCTTCCCCTTGCCTTTTTGAAGGACCTGAAGATGATCTTTCAATAAGGTAATGATAAATACAATCGAGTCTTGAATATTTGCATTAGAAGCTGCCATTTGTTGTAGAAACAACAACAAAAAAATCCCAATGCATGCTCAAAGTTTCTATTTTCCCCCTAGTAAACCCCAGAATGGTTTTCAACATTTTCTTGAAGTTTTACAAGTCAAATTTGTCGCGTCTGAAATACCATATTTTTGCAGCATCTACTGGAATTGAATGTGCTGTTTAAGTAAGCCTGCTCATAGTCGTAAGTGAGCAATATATATTAATTGCTGCTGGCTTTTTCCAGGGACAGGAGCATGGTTCCACAAGGGCACTAAAGCAAACATGTTTCATGTTAGCTTTTTTTTTTATATTACAGAACACCAAGTAAATGACCGAAAAACATGTTCTTAAGAAGTTACGTAAGTATTACAATTTTCTTTTCTTTAGATCAGGCCATAACTCTTGCAGCAGGGGGAAATTTCTGTGGCTAAAAATGATAATGAGAACCAGGGTTTGAATAAATGGTCCTTACACCCTAGGATGGGTATGTTTGCAGCATGGTGTGGACCCTCTGGTTGGGAGTGGAGGGCTTCTTCAGGAGTTCATAAGAGATGGGCTTCGTTCATATATATATATATATATATATATATTTCTTTGTATTTCCAAAGAACACATGGAACTTTTTCCACTTTTCTCTAGCAGTAAGTTTGACTCAGACAAAAGCAGAAGCAATTGGATTATGCAGAATGTACATAGGAGTTGAAAAGATGACAGGTTTCCCCCCCTGCTCTATGCTATGCACAAATCTGGAAATCAGCAGTTTGCAAGATAGAGAAATTCCTGGGGATCATCCAAAATAAAAGTCATTTTCTCATTATAAGTGGACTGAAACTAGAGCTGCAAAACCAACCCTTTTAAAAACTGAGCTGCGGTTTGGATGAGGAGCCCTGAATCTGGATCAGTTGACTCCCATTTTGATGTGGGAACCCAAATCAGACCAGTTTCATAATATTGTCTCAGATGTGGCTGAAAAACTCATACAAGTGACAGATCTTCCAATGTTTTCCTGCTTGCAAAATGGCTTCAAGTCTTGGTTTGAGCCAAGAAGTATGAGTACCGCTAGCAAAATCTGTCAGCGTTAAGTCTAGGACCATTTTTCAATGAAGTTATGAGCCTGAACCCAAATCCTTTCTGAAACCTAATTCCCAACCAAACTACGCCACAGCAGCTTTCCATAGCTTTCTTGGAGGCTAGCTCAAGCACAAAGTTTTGCATCCTTTTGGAAAGATGGTTTTGGAGGGAAGCATTTCCTTCATTTGCTTGGCTCTCCTTCCAGTAACTGTTGTTAATGTTCCCGTCTGTTTTGCAAGCTGCAAAACCTTTCCCATTTGCAAAATGAGCAAGTTTTAGTTACTCCTGTAATTTTGCCTGGAAGGGAAGAGCCAGCCGTACTCATCAGAAAATGAAAGCAATTGGTCTGAGTACCATACTCCCAAATACACAAGCCAGGGCATGATCTCAAAAAATAACCTAAAGCACTATTTGGATTATATGAATGTGCATTAAAACAAAGGAAAATTTACTTCGGAGCCTTCTCTCCAGCTTTGGGTCTTACATACCCTTAGGGATGTCTGTATATTACCCCGTTACCTCTCTTTCCTCCATCCCAGCCCCTATCTGAGCAACAAGGACCTTTGCCAAATAATACTTCTAGCTATATCTGAAGGATAAGGCATACAAAGATACAGTACATTCAAACAGAGATTGGAAACAATTTCCTTACAGGAAGGAGCTATCCCAGTTTGTCTTCCTTTCCTTTTGATTATACAGGTCAGATTAGGGATAGTCAGGAAATTATATTTCAGCTCAGGAGCGATGCAGCCTGAAAAAGACAAAGACAGGCAAAAATGCCAAGAGGCTTGCATGGATGAACAAGGAGCTCCTGGAGAAACTCAAACTCAGCAAGGAAGCCTACAGAGGGTGGAAGCAAGGACAGGTAGCCTGGGAGGAAAACAGAGAAATTGTCTGGGCAGCCAGGGATCAGGTTAGGAAAGCTAAAGCCCAGATAGAGTTAAATCTGGCCAGGGGTGTCAGGGGCAACAAGGAAGCCTTCTGTAGGTATGTCAGTGACAAAAGGAAGACTAGGGAAAATGCGGGCCCAGTCGGGAAGGAAACGGGAGACCTGGTCACCCAGGACATGGAGAAGGCTGAGGTACTCAACAACTTTTTTGCCTCAGTCTTCACTGGCAGAGGCTCTGACCACACCACCCAAGCTGCAGAAGGTAAAGGCAAGGACTGGGAGAATGAGGTACTGCCCACTGTAGGAAAAGACCAGGTCCGAGACCAGCTGGGGATTCTGAATGTGCACAAGTCCATGGGACCTGATGAGATTCATCCACAGGTCCTAAGGGAACTGGCAGATGAAGTTGCCAAGCCACTATCCATCTTATTTGAGAAGTCATGGCAGTCTGGTGAAGTTCCCAACAACTGCAAAAGGGGAAACATAACCCTCATTTTCAAAAACGGAAAAAAAGATGACCTGGGGAACTACAAGCCGGTTAGACTCACCTCTGTGCCTGGAAAGATCATGGAGCAGATCCTCCTGGAAACCGTGCTGAGGAACATGGAAGATAAGGAGGTGATTGGTGACAGCCAACACGGCTTCTCTAAGGGAAATCGTGCCTGACAAATTTGGTGGCTTTCTACGATGGCATTACAGTGTTGGTGGATAAGGGGAGAGCAACTGAGATCATCTACCTGGACTTGTGCAAAGAATTTCACACTGTCCCACACAACATCCTGGTCTCTAAATTGGAAAGACATGTATTTGACCAACGGACCACTCGGTGGATAGGAAACTGGCTGGAGGGTCACACTCAAAGAGTTGCAGTCAACGGCTCAATGTCCAAGGGACAAGCAGTGACGAGTGGTGTTCCTCAGGGGTCGGTACTGGGACCAGTACGATTTAACATCTTTGTTGGTGACAACGATGTTGAGATTGAGTGCACCCTCAAGAAGCTTGCCGACAACACCAAGCTGTGTGGTGCAGTTGACATTGCTGGAGGGAAGGGATGCCATCCAGAGGGACCTGGACAGGCTTGAGAGCTGGGCCTGTGCCAAGCTCATGAAATTCAACAAGGCTAAGTGCAAGGTCCTGCACCCGATTTGGGACAATCCCATACACAAATACAAACTGGGCAGAGAATGGATCGAGAGCAGCCATGAGAGGGACTTGGGGGTGTTGGTGGATGAGAAGCTCAACATGAGCCAGCAATGTGCGCTCACAGCCCAAAAGGCCAACGGCACCCTGGGCTGCATCAAAAGAAGCGTGGCCAGCAGGTCGAGGGAGATCATTCTGCCCCTCTACTCCGGTCTCGTGAGACCCCACCTGGAATACTGCATCCAGCTCTGGGGCCCCCAGCATAAGGACATGGACCTGTTGGAGTGGGTCCAGAGGAGGGCCACAAAGACGATCAGAGGGTTAGAGCACCTCTGCTATGAGGACAGGCTGAGAGAGTTGGGGTTGTTCAGCCTGGAGAAGAGAAGGCTCCAGCATGACCTTATAGCAGCCTTCCAGTATGTGAAGGTGGCCTACAAGAAAGCTGGAAAGGAACTTTTTACAAGGGCATGTAGTGATAGGACAAGGGGTAATGGCTTCTAACTGGAAGAGGGTAGATTTAGATTAGATCTCAGGAAGAAATTTTTCCCTGTGAGGTGAGGCACTGGAACAGGTTGCCCAGGGAAGTTGTGGAGGCCCCACCCCTGGAAGTGTTCAAAGCCAGGTTGGATGACGCTCTGAGCAACCAGGTCTAGTGGGAGGTGTCCTTGCCCACGGTAGGGGGGTTGGGACTAGATGATCTTTAAGGTCCCTTCCAACCTAAACCATTCTATGATTCTATGATACATCATATTCGGAAAAAGAAAAAAAAGAAAGAAAATAGACAAATATCAAGGAAAAGGAAATTTTTTCATTTCCTGCCAAAAACAGTCTCATGACTTTTATGAGGTTTCAATGGCTTCGATACATTTCTTCCTTTTCTTTTTTTTTGGTCAAGTTTTACCATAAAAAAAATACCACTTCACACATGCTCCTTGTTTTTAAATAAAACATGAGTCACTATAAGAATACGCATACATTTTCATCTAACTTAATGTTTTAATATTGAAGATGGATGGATACTGATGGAGCCACCAAAAGCCAACAAATGCGCCATGATCTAGAGGAGATCCTGAGCACTGTTGAGAGGACTAACTTGGCTCTATGTATTTATGACCAGAGGGAAGAATTTTTGGCTTTTATAGCAAAAGTTTATCCCTGGTGCTTTTTGATGAACAACTGACCTAGAGAAAAGCATATTTGTCACTGCAGTGTGGTGGGGAAGAGGGAGAGAGCAGAGCTTTCTGTCAGATGGAGATGAAACGTGGCTGAATTATTTACTTCCAGTATTAGATTAAGTGCACTTTGGGAACGACGGGACCAGGTGGTTAAAATACATTCATCAAAATGGTTTATGTTTGACTTTTGTAAGAAGTTATTATGTGACAGGCTATATACCATGCTCAGTTTAACTCGACCTGAATGGTCTTAGCATTACTGATTCCATGCAGTTTACACACATATATGATTTTTCTTTTGTACCAATGTGGCGAAAAAGCAAGTCAGTTGTGTGCTTCTGCAAACTGCATCTCTCAGCTCTCCATCACCCACCCATAATAATCTGCAGCCACCACCCTCACAGGCCCATGAAATCTGCTCAGAGATGGCCACGCAAATCCTTCCTCCTTCTGAGTACGGCACAGGCAAACCCGGCCCCGGTTTTCAGGGCTGAAACTGCAGTGAGGCAGGACAAGCCCCCTGCAGAAAGCGAAATGAGGGTGAGCCGTCAGCACTGAGCTGGTGAAGGAATAAATCTTCTTTACAGAGATAATCAGATCAGTTGCATCTGACAATACAAAGTCAAGGACAGCATGTGCGAGGCTGACTGCACATGGGAGAACCAGGAGCGACCGGGACTGAAAACACAGCAGGGCTCGTATACAGTACCCATTTTAGCAGGGGATCAGAGCTCAGTATAATTTCTCAATGGGACTACGCATGGTGTTTGCCTTCAGTCCTTTCCCTCTAGGCATTAATAATTTGTATATCATAGACCTGTTTACATCCAGCCTTAAATACATGCAGCACCACATCACAGGAAATAGTTCCTGATGCGCAGCTGGCAAAGGGGATGCTTTTACCCCCAAAGACCAAAACCTCTCTTACGGAGGATAGGCACAACACCAGTGAAAAACCATTAAATATGTCCAAAATTTCTGGTGACACAATCGCTTTTCCATGCGTAGGGGAATTTCTCTGACATAAACCATGACTCCTTCTAAGAGCAAGGTACCACGTTCATTGCGTTTCACACTTGAAAAATATACACCCAAAACCTTTGATGTTGCTGCTGTGTTGCTGAACTGAGAGGGGTCCCTTGAAAAAGTAAGGCAGAAGGGAGCAAGTGCTCTTGAAGTCCCACCTTGCGAGGTAAAGTTTTTCCCTACAGCTCATTTTCTTGCCCAATGGCTGCCAGACCCTCCCTGTAGTCTTCGGGCTCTGAGCATGGCAACTTGTGCCCTTTTAGAGAGCAGCCCCAGCCCTCTGATCCCACCCTGGTTTTACACAGCTTTGCATTAAGCCTCAGTAACCTATAAAACTCCCAATCTGGCAAAGATGGTGATTTCCCAGAGGGGAAAAATGCACTGGTGCCAGCATGGTGCTGTGACTGGCACCGATGGATCAGCAGCAGTGGGGCAGAGACATGGTGGGTGTCAAGAGGATGGGGCCAAATGCTTTTCAGCAGTGCCCAGCGACAGGACAAGAGACAACAGGCACAAACTGGAACACAGGAAATTCCATCTCAACATAAGGAAAAAATCATTTACTTTGAGGGCGACAGCACTGGAACAGGCTGCCCAGAGAGGCTGTGGAATCTCCTCCTCTGGAGATATTCAAAACCCACCTGGACGCCATCCTGTGCAACCTGCTCTAGGTGACCCTGCTTTGGCAGGGGGGTTGGACTAGATGATCTCTGAAGGTCCCTTCCAACCCCTGCCATTCTGCGATGCTGTGTGATGCCATGATGGGATGGCATGGCACGGCAGCTTGCCCTCCCCAAGCAGCTCCCACCCCCTCCATCCCATCCCTCCTCCCTGTATTGTCTCCCAGCCCTGCTGCCGCAACCCACCACCCAAATAGCTCCTTTCAAGAAGCTCCTGGTTATTCATTTTAAATATCCGTCCCCAAGGAGTGCTCATTAGATATGGATCTTAGAGCAACACCCAGCAAAGTCTTTGCAAGCTTTGACACACAGGCATTTGAGACGGGCTGGAGGAAACCCGTCTCTCATCCCCAATCTAATGAGCATCTTTGGATCGGGGTGAACACCATAAAAGAAAACAAACTGATGCTTTACTACTGAAGATGAAAACAAAGCCAGGAGCACAGCAGAGGGTCCCTAGTGTCAGCAGGAAAATGGGTAGGGGTCAAAGCAGCACCATTAGCAGAGCAAGGCACCACATGCCAGCTCCTGCATCCGAAGCAGGGTGACCCAGCCAGGAAGCTCCTCTCCCTCCATCCATCCCCTCCAAGAGGAGGCTGCAGCGGTCCCAGCTCCATCCCATATCTGCAGGACCCTCACCACACCAGCAGCCCCTACACTGTCCGCAATGAACTGATCACCACTCTGCTGCAATGGAGACAAACCTGCTTTCACAAAACATCCCAATGAAGCAAATATTTTGGCTAGCTCTTCAGTGGGGTAAATCAGTGTGGCTTGTAAGTGTCAGGGGAATCACCGGGTTACTTCTGATCTGAGGACACAGCTTGTCCTAACTTCATTTGTCTCTTTGAAACATCAGCACCATACAGTAAATCAGGCTATGTAGCTTACAGAGCAAACCATCACTTCAGCTCCTGGTGGCCAGAAGATGACAACAGTTTTACAGCAGCAGACCCTCTGCTGCCTTTGACTTGGGGGCCATACGCTGCCATGGGTCATCTGCCAAAGCCCTTGGACACCCCCTGGCTGGGGGGCAGGTCCTCCCCAGAACCAGCCCCTTGGTGCTCGCTCCTGAGCCTGTCCAGTCCTGTTTTCAATGGGTCATTTGCCATGTCCTGACACTACTAGGTTTGCATGCAAAACATTTAAGCCGTCTTTTAAAAGTTCAGCCCTAAGACAGGCTTAAATCCTAAAAATCTTTCCAAGTAGAGGCTGAATTTCCATTTCCATCAGAAACTATTTTGGCTGCCTTGTGGGGCAGGCAGAAGACTATCCTGCAACCCCTTGTGGGCCATGGAAAAGCATTCCTACCAAGGCCTGGGCACCATCCATCCTAATATCATCAACTCAAGAATAGCTGGAGTACTGATGTATACTCACAAAACATCATCTTTTTTCCTACTTCAAACATTTGATTTAATGTTACATATAAGTATTATTTAAGATTCCAGCCCTCCTTTTGAGTAGCATCGGGGGTCCTGTAAAATATACGAGCTGGTAGATAGCCGTGGTTTCTTGACCTTCTCTGCACCACTATTTCATAAACCCCACCAAGGCACTTCTTATTCTGCTCCTCACTAAATTAAACAGCCCTAATCTGTTTAACCCCCTCCTCCTCCTCCACCTGTGGAATACTTTCCAAGCTCTTCATCAATTCTGCCTCCTTTGCTGGCCCGGCTCCAGTTACATTTCCCTCCAGCTTGGGCACAGGAGAGGTCCCCCAAGGTGACAGTTCTCCTGTCAATTTATCGGATGCCATTCAGATACCCTCAGGATTGGTCTCCAACTCTTAAAGTAGTCAAACACCTCCTGGGACGGGAGCCAGGCACCACTGCTCAGTGCAGCATCTGGGAAAAAACACTGCCAGGACTAGTGTCACAAATTACTTCAGGAAAACATATTTCTACTTAGAGAGTGTAAAGCTGGACATTTCTGCCATTGGAGGAAGCGGTGAAAGTTAAACCTGCCTCTGGGATTGTCATTTTGGGCTTTAAAGTTAAAGGTCGATGGGGAAATTACCATCTACCTTAATTCCTCTACCACAGATACCAAAGATTCCAGTTTCCCCCATTTTGGGTATCCTTAGGACACATTAACGGTGCTCATCAGAGCCCTACCACTAGAATTGAAATGTCACTTCTGGAAGGTCAACAACAGAGCACCAATGCACTTGGCAGCCTTCACGCAGTCCTGGCAGCTCCTGGCACACAGGGACATTCAGGGACTTCAGTTTCATGAAAAGGATGGGTTTGGCAACCCTTCAATCCCTGGCGGTTGCTCTGTCAGAAGCATTTTGCCATGCAGCATCCCTATAGCTGAGGGAGAAGAATATTTTCCTCTTCCACACTAATTTTCTCTGGTTTTCCACTAAGAAAAAAACCCAGCTTTTAAAAAATGAAATTAAACTAAAAGCAAAAAGATTTTGCTTTTGTCACAAGTCCCCCTTCCCCTTTTTCTGGTGGGGAGATTGAAACTTATACAGGAGGTGGAAGGAAAATAAGGAAAAAGTGTTATTTAGAATAATACTTTTTCTGCAAGAAAAACTGGAAAAAAACCCAACCTAGTCAAAAAGAGCTGAATTGCCATGCCTCTCTAGGGGTCAACTCGTCCCTCTAAGCCTCTCAGCCTGTGGTGATCCAGATATTTGTACGCTTGCTCACGCTGCAGCCTTTGGACTTCCCTGCAGTACAATGGTTTAAACCAAAAAGGCAGAGGTTGTGGACAGAACAAGGGGAGGAAAGAGTAAATTGGATCCCTCCAAAGATAAATACTGCCTTGTGGAAACTCAGATGGCTGTAAGCCTCTTGCAGCTCATTGCTCCAGAGCAAATGAGCTGGTGGTCTCCATCCAGCGATGAGCAAACATCCAACCCTGTCCCAAAACGACAGCAGCTGTTAAGTGTCCTAGCAGTGCCTGCTGGACAGGGAGAGCACCCAAAGATGGGACACATGCACAAGCCCCCTCAATCCCTGAGGGAGGGCAGAGGAAGTCAGTGCTATTTCAGTGGTGCACAGTAGCCCACAGCATGATGAAGGTGGTCTCTGGATGCATGCCAGCCATTCCCTTGACAAACTGCTGGTTTTTTTTAAAGGGTAACAGAGCTTCCCAAGAGAAGTGCATGCGAAAGAAATTAAGGACCTCGTCCAAGATCAGGCAGTATCTACTCAGCCCAGCTTAAATTCTGATGTCACATACAACTGGCCTTCATCGCAAGATGGGATGTGCAACTCAGTCAAGTCGAGGTCAAATCAGTGGGGTGGGCCGTTCCACCTCAGACAAGGCAACACCCCCAAGATCACACCACCAGTGGATGAGCTAGTGCTGCCTACAGCTCTCGGGCCAAGCTGGTGATAGCTGCTGCACCTGTCCATGAGACAACACTGAACAACAGGATTGATTTTTCCAACCTGTCGCCAATCTGTTTCTCAGTGTATGCAGATTTCTGTAACTTTCCACGCATACAGGGATTTTACTTTTCCTCTCTTTTTCAATTACATGTTTCATTAACCACCTGCACCTCCTGATTTGCCAATGACTAGCTGAGGTTTCCAGACTGAAGAAATGAAGAGGGAAATAAAGCAATGATCTATTACCATTTACAGCTGCCACAGGATGATGCAAAACTTAATCAGTTGTTTGTAAAATGCTTTCAGTAGCAGGGGAAAAAAAGGAAAAAATAGCAATCCCTTGTTAAAGATAATTTCCACCCCATTCCCCTCTCAATTCTCTTTTAAAGAAACATCTAGGGAAGTGCAAGTCCTCAAAGTGTGTCCCACTAATGACAGCTCTAGACTCTCTGCTAGAGAAGGCTCCCAAACTCCTTTCAGCAATGCCATTGCTGCTGGCCCTTCCCACTGGTCACCAGACCATGGGGTCACTTTTCTTCTGGCCACACACAACCCCACTGCAGGCAAAAGAGCCACCCTTGAGGACCAGAGGGCCAGGAGATCTCCCCCTGGCTTTGCCCAGCGGTGAAGCATGAGCCATGGTGGGCTCTCAGCAAGACAGTGTTATTCACATCAGAAAGCATGCTCTGAAGTCAATCCCTTCAGTCTTCTCTTGGTTTGCCTCAGGTTCAGAAGTCCTCTTTGGTCAGCTCTGGCCATGACAGATAGGTTTAGTCAGCACTCTTCGGATGGGCTTTTTGAGAACAAAGCCATCAGCCCCATTACTGACAAGAGCAGTCCAGTAAGATTTGTTGACCTGATGCAGTCCTGCCAGGACTGACAACTCTGCATAGCTCTTTGTCAAAGAGAGGGACAGCAGATAGATACGGACCTCTGAACAAGACAGCCCCTCTGCTGAACTGTGCAAAGAGCAGCTTCAGCTCACTGTCAGCCATCACCGCTGTCCCAGTAGTGTTAGAAGAATTTGGCTCACACGTTCCTCCCTGATAATACCTCTCTGCTCCCCGACTCAGCCCACGTTAATTGTGTATGATGTCTTAAAGACCACCCAGCTTGAGCTGCAGAGCATTCAGCGATGGATAAAAATAACAATTGCATTGAGCGAGGCTATGCTCCTTGCCAAAAAGATTAGCAGTGGGAAAATTCCTCCTTTTGGGAGCTCTGCAGCCAAGGACCAGCCCGTAGGGTTCATGACCGAGACCATGCCCCACATACATTTAACAGCTATGGGCAAAATGTGGGAAGAATTACGAGTCTAGTGGCTTCCCCTAAATCTTGCTTTTGTCCTCATTCCTAAAAGGGAGAGTGTAGTCAGGTCAGTGATCCTGGCAGGACGGTAGGCAACCAGGACTGAGATTCATTTATCAAAGATGTGATAGGGGGAGCTGCTGACGGTACAGAAAGGCTCTACCAACTGGACCATCATCTTTCCCTCCAGTCCATTTGTTAAAAATAAAGCAAAAAACCCCAAACTGTGGGGATATTAAAGAAGGAGGAAGAATCACCTGATTTTTTCATCACACAGATTTTCACCAAGCATCTCCAAGGATGGGTCCATAAGTAGCCACCCCAATGTGCCAGTGAAGAGTGCGTTGTGTAATGAAAAGCCATGAAAAGGCAGGAGACAAACTATCGATTACACAGAAAAATATTCCCTGGAGGTGAGAGATGAATACTGACCCTCCCTTCAAGTATTTTTTATCTTTGCAAAAATGCAAAGAAAGGAAAAATAGCCCTGAGACTTTTGTTAGATGCAAGTGAATTAACTTGTCGCTGTTCTGATAGACACTGTTGTAGCACCCAGAAAAGCTATCACGATCTTATTGTCTAGAAATATGAATTAGAGACCTATTACCTTTGCTACCTTTGAATATTTGGAAGTCTGTTAAAAAGGCTTCTCTTTCTTGGGTATTGCAAAGTCAAGGACTGTTGAGTCCAGCCTGTTTAGAGAAGGTATTTGAAAGAGTCAGTTGTTCCGATGTTTATAACTTTAATGATCCTGTTAAAAAAAGGATTTGGTGTGAGCACAGAGAAGCTTGTCCTCTACATGTCCCATTGTTGAGTGTTAAAAATTCCCTGTGAGGCTTAAACGATAGGTCCATTCTCCAACCCTTTCCAACACTTATCCTTAAAATAATTCAGAAAAGTCTATTATATGGCCTTATACCTGTTTTGGCTGGAAAGAGCACTTCGACACTGGTCCACAGAGGACTTCGCACTTTATGCACAGAATTTGATTTGTCTGGCTGCCTTCATACTTTCAATCTAATCAGAGGTTACTTGGTTAATTTTACAGTGCAGTGTGGATGCCACCTTTATGTTACATTAAAAAAAAAAAAGACACGTCACATCACAAACACAGCAAGGTCTTGCAGAACCATTAGCCTAAGATGAGAAGTTTATGCATGCATGGGCTTCTGCATGTTTTTTGTTTGTTTTCTCCTTTTCATAGATAACAGATTTCCCTTTCCCTATCTCTAGCCAGTTTCTAGTCAAGGCTTCTTCACAGCAGTGATATCTTGTGAAGGAACAGTAAAATGTTGGGACAGGACAGCAGGCAACAATAATATTTAATGATTAATATAATTTCTCTGAACCTCAGACTATTAGGAACCTGCCAAAAATTCTTCCAAGTGAGTTAAGAATTGCATGGGATGACAACTGTGTCTAGATAACCAGGACAAAAAAACCTCCTAAACACCTTCCAAATTAATTAATAAGTTCCTCCCCACCCCCCCCTGCACTTCCCTCCCCCCCCAGGCCTTTTAATAAGAGCTCCAGGGCCCAGATTTCCTGCTTTTGATTGATTTTACTTAATGACATAGCTTGTTAGTCCCTAGCAAGCACCCCAAATTAATGGGGCTGCTGCATCGTGCTTACCTCCTTTGGATTCCATGTATGGGATTCAGTGATGGTGCCACCTAGCCAGATGTTTCCAGCGCCTTTTGAAAAGAAATGCATCTTTTCTTTTATTGGACACCCTGGCAAGAGAGCCCACGCGGAATGTAAACTCTGTGTGCAGAGATACATATTTTCTCTCACTGTTTATAAACACGTAGAGCCCAGTTCTTCCCCACCAGAGTTATATCAGCCCAGAATTATCAACGTTGGAGAACATACTCCTGATTTACACTGAAGTGAGCGAGCAAATTGTTTGCAGGAGAAAAAAATAGATTAAGCAAGCAATTGCCGCTTTGCATATAGACTTGAATACACATACAACACAATATTTAGATTACTTGAAATAAACAAACTTGTCTCAATACCCACAAGAGCAAACCTCAGATCATCTTACCCAGTGGGAAGGGAGGCTGCTTAGACATGAAAAATGCCCTTGGCAACACCTTGATTTGGCATCTGCTTTAACATCCCTGAGCCAGCCCTCAAATTTTCTTTGCTAAAAGAGCAAGGCCAGGGTGTCACAAACCATACGCTGACAGACCTACAGAGCTTTTGCTGGCTTCTCACTGGCTTGTTCTTGCTCATCTGTAGTTCCAAACTCCCTTTCTCTGCTGCTTCTCCTGCCTTGCTCCTTAGTTTTGCTCTGCTCCATCCCATGTTTGCTGGCCCATAGGACTGCGGGCTGGTCCCAAGAGTCACCGAAGGCAGATTGCTAGGCTGGGTCTAACTTCTCCCACCCAGCTCCTGTGCCACCCTTCAGTACCTGCAAAATCACCCCATGACTCTAATCAAAGTAAGCATGGGGTTTCTGTTCATGGGCTAAAAAGCACAAAATCAAAGTACATTAATTTGATAGTAGGTGTGCATATGGATGAGGTAATAAGGATGGTTAGCATCAAGTGTCCTTACGAGACATTAGAGAAGCCACTAATATTTTGACATCAAAAAATTTATGATACTTGCAAGGCTGAGCTCTGATAATGATGCATTTTCTGGCCCCAGTGCTGCTGTTATTGTTGAAATAACATGAGCGCACTGGTAACAGAATAAAGCATTCTATAATACATATGTTTACACACACTCATATTTATAGATGTACACACACACATATAGGAGGGGATAGATGAGTATCTGTAGTTCACAAATGAGCAGTTTTAGGAAACTGCAGGACACAAGGGAGGATTTTGTTTAGACAACAGTTTCCCCCTTCCTCCCTACAAGACAAGATCTCTAACATCTGCCACCCATCGCCTTCCAGCCAAGCCAAAGGGGTCATGAGAGCAAACAGACACCACACAGAAAGGTTGAGTTTTGGTAGGATATTCACTTCATTTCAGATGGATGAGGAGCGCTAACTGTGCTTATCCTCTGCAGCTTCTGCCTGCCAGGGCTGCAAAGGTCTAGCAGGGTGCTGCTCCTCTGCCACATTGATTTAAAGGGTTGGGGATACCTCTCACAGCCAAAACTGGTCAGAAGTAAGTTTAATCACCAACACTGGATCCCTCTCCCTCCATCCTCAGGCACCATTTCATGACTGTATCTGATTATGGGTGGACATGCCTTACTCCTTTTATACATTTTTTAATACTCTCATAGAGGGAATCTGGATTCATCAAGCTTAATAAAGCTCAACATCTTTAGAAAAGCAAAGAAGGGCAGAAAAAAGGTAGATAAATATACATACATATATACATACACAAATAAAATCCCAGAGTGGGGAGGAAGGGAAAAGTTGTACTACAGCGAAGGAGCCCTGTTAGCACAAGACGTGGATGTACACCTTGCCAGGAGCAGGGGAAGACTGAAACATGCAGCTGCCAAGCGTTAGTGCAACTGCACGCTGGGAGACCATCCCTCCAGGAGCAGGCAGAAAAAACTCAACTGCTTTAAAGGCAGAACGAGACCCAATTGGTTTCTGAAAGGGCTCTTGGGGGAAGAACATGGAAAGGGACTCACCTTGAGCTCTGACTCAGGCCCAGAGAAGCCCCAAAGTGAAGTGCCATATTGGAGCATCCACCACCACTGCACTCGAGGGACCTCTCCTGGAGGACCACGGATGCAAGACTCCCCCACACCACGTGTTCCAAGGTGCCTCGCCTGTTTATTTATTTGCAAGGCAGCATCTGAAAAGCACCCAACGGGCAGCACCTACCAGAGCCTTTTGATACTTGCAGGACCTTGATACTTGCAGGACCTTAATGCTTGAAGAGTTTGGGTGGCTCCTTGTGAACCGACTGTTCCAGACTGCTCATAGCTGGGGGATGCAGGGCTGAAGCAGTTCAGCATGGGCGGTTTTAGGCAGTAGAACCACCACCCCCAGCTAAGCCTTTCCCCCTGCAAATGGTTCTGCCAATCCATCCCCCACTGGACATGCACGTAGGTACAAGTGATTCACCCAGGGGCAGCAACAGTCTGAATATCTCAATATGTGGTGGCTTCTGGTGCTGCACGACAGGGTAAGCGGATGACCGTTAGTCAGAGGGAGAGGGCCACCACCAGAAGCAAAGATTACATTAGCAAAGGCAGGTACACGTTGCACCCTGAGAAGGGGAGAGCTATCACAGCTTGACTTTGAGTCCAACCGCTCCTTTGGGAGATTAGATCCTCACTGCAGGAGGAAAAGATTGATATCAAACATCTTCCCCTGCTCTGGGATATTCCTTTAAGAAAGTGGTGCCAAGCCACATGGAAGCACACCCTTCCTTCACGTCAAGCTGCAGGGGACAGCCTCCAGCGCAGCCGCTCAGAAATCCCTGCAGGGGCTGAGCGGCAGTCCAAACCATGAATCATACATGCTTAGCGAATTCCTATCATAGACGTCTGGCAGCTTAACTTATACTGGGCTTCTGCAGAATGAGAAATGTGTGCCATTTTTCCTAGGAATAAAATCAAACAAGGCCTCCTTCTTCCTTCCATTACCCTTTGAGGGGAGTTTGAGCTTTCTCTTTCTGTTCCAGTCTGTCTGGAGGCATATGATGGGACAAAGATGTGGGGATTTTAAAAAACCAAAACCAGCACTACCTGTACTTATGATACTCCTTCTTCACAGCTGACTCTCTTGGTCCTAGCCCAAGACCCATGTGTTTAGATGAGCTAAACACAGTAGCTGCTGTCACAACCATTTTGCTTAGAAGGCTTATGGTTCTTTAGTGTACTCTTACAACTCTTCACAAGAGCCCAGAAAGGACAGATAAATTATCCCAAAATACATTGGGATGTGCCATGAGTCCCATCAAATACATGCACCACGGACAGGGTGGACGCTGCAGTCTGAGGGTTATTTTGCAGTATGTTTGCTCTCATAAGCTAGCCAGACTAATGTGAATTATCAGGGGTGTAGCTCGCTGCAGCGAGCTATGCTCGGGGGCACTGCCAAGCACCCCCAGAGAGGTAGAAAGAGCAAACTTGCTGTGAAAGCGAGCCAGAAAGCTTCTGCAGGAGAAGTTTTCCAACTTAAAAAGCATAAAATCAAAATCCTTCCCTGGATAACAACCCTTTTGTTTAAGAGGGAAAGTAGACCTGAAAAAGCAAAGTTTTTCTGTTGGAAAACTTGAATAGCCAAGCCCTGGGAGACTGTTGAACTCACTTTCCACAGCTATCAGGAGGAAGGTGAAGCTGAGATACTCCACCCAGGAAAAGCCCTTGGGAAAACAAAACCTATTTGTTCACTGCTGATTTCCCTCCTTTTTCTTTATTAGGAGGAAGGGACCTTCTTGATGCAATCATCCACATGGAAAGCAGGGTCCGTTTCTCTACTCGGCTCCACCTGCTGCCAGTTTACACGTCCATGCACAAAATCCTTTCCCTGCAGACACAGGAGCTGCACCCAATTCAGCACCGTTTCTGTGTCATGCAAAGACCCCTTTCCTCCAGGTCCAGCTGCCTGTCGGAGACCGCAAGCCTAGCAAGGCAACCCTTCCCCATTTCATTAGTGTAACCCTCCACATTCAAACCTTCTGACCGTGCTGCAGCAACAGATGAGAGGGAAAAACAGCCGGAACAACAGCCGCCACACTCAGGAAAAGCCCTTGGGGGGGGGGCCTCAGGAGCTGCAGAGCACTGAGGTACCCAGCCACCAGAGGCGTGCCCACACTTTGAGCACTAGATGCAAGATTTTTGAGATATTTTTCCACGGGATGAAACAAATAGCACCACCCAAATACATGGTAGTTAAAAATAAATAAATAAATACAATCTCTTTCCAGACCAGCTCAAGGTGGAGCTGGAAATGTTCCTTTCAGTTAAAGTAGGGGATGTGGTGGAAGCACCTGGCTTTTGTATGAAGCCGAGCACCACACAGGATGCTGTTGACACAAAACTCTTGTTTGCACATCAGAAACACCCCAAGGCTAAACTTGCCTCTGGGGCAGATGAAGCTCTCCTCCCTTAATCTCCAAAAACCAGGAACAGAAAAGTGGGTGCCACGGAGGGAGGGAGCAGAGCAAGGGAAAGGACCAGGGACCCCCACAACCCAGAAGGATTTGCCCCACCAAAGTGCCTACACAGCAAACAGACTAGGATTCAGCCCAAATATCATTTGTTCAGAGACACTCACTGAAATTTGGGGCAGCCTTCTCAAAGGACACACACCACGGGTCCTGCCCTGGGTGCACTCCCTTTCGAAGCCAGCAGGACTCTTGCCAGAGATGCAAATAGCAGCAGGCTCCAGAGATGGGTTCCTCATCCAGACACTCATAGCTGTTTTAACTCACAAACCTTGAAGAAAAAAAATAATAATAATTCAGTGTTTTTGTTGGATCCCTTTTTTGCCAGGTTAGTGAGTTAAATCAGGGTCCAACAAGCACTGAAGCCAGCATTAGATAAACAGATGAAGCGCAGGACTAGAGCAAGGATGATAAAAAAGGGAAACCTCCATGGTTTTTTTTTAAAGCAGTGCATTGTTAGATTGCCTCCAGCTGCCTCCCAAACCCAAACCCCTGGGAGTCTAGAAAGAACAGGGGAGAAGAAGAGGGAAGCCACACACGAATTAATACAAAACCTGGAATCATCCACTGTATTTCAGTGCATCATAGGGTACAACATATGACCATGAAGACAGGAAACCAACCAGCAAGGACAAGATGAATTGTTAGAACTACTGGCAAGCATAAAAATGAACAATTTTTTTCAATGTTTTGCCTTGAAAGTGGTGGGACAACAGCCCACTCCAGGATGGCAAGAAACAGCCAGCTGCTACTAAAACCACTCTCCAGTAAATGCAAGAATTAAGAAAAAAAGGAAAGAGAACAAAATACAACCTGCCCAAGAATCAAATTCTGGGTTGGGCAGCCTAAGAGCTTGATAAAGCCAGCTACAAGAGATAGCCTATGCAAACGCATTCACAAAAGAAGGGGCTGTCAGGAACCGTTGCATTTGGCCTCAAGATCCAAATTCCAGCCCAAAACTCTGCTTGTGGGAGGAAGAAAGCAGTCAGCCAAAAGCAGACAGTAGAAGGCTCTTTGCATTTTTCAGGCTGAGCCTCAGAAACGGAACATAGAAATCCCTAAAATGCCCCTCTCGAAACATTCCCAGGCACCTACTCACACGTTACAGAGAGCTGATATCTGATGATCATGATGGAAACAGTCTTGCACAGGCTTCTGGACCAGGGAGGGAATGAGGAATCCAACAGCTACTTCTCTTCCAGGTTCTGGCACCCATATGCATGACAGCTAAGCATACTATAAGTCTTCCTGAGGGGGGTGTATACAAGATGCTCTCTTGTAGCGCTTTCCATGAACAAAAATCATTAAGCTGTACTCAAAGCATTAGCCGTGACACTTGGGATGGGTGGAAAAGGAGAGAGGCAAAATAAAAATTATTGAGAAATGATGAAATAACTTCAAAAATGAAGTAGGAAAAGCATAAGAAAATGTTCTCAGAGCAAATGGAGCAGGTTGTGTCTCCTCCCTGACTCCCTCTGGTTTCACCAGGTGGATCCACTTATCACATACAGGGGCTGGTGAAGGACAGGCCCACATCTGCCTTTCCTGCTGACTTTGTGATTTTGTAAATATCCCTCTTCCCTCTCCAGGCTGAGCAAATCCAACATTTCCAGTCTCCAACCGTCTGCTTTTCACCATTTTACTTGTACCTACCTCCACCGTGCTTCTCCTTAGATGCAGGGGCAAGAAGCACCCTTAGTGTTCAAGACATAGGAGCACCAAAGCTTTATTTTTTGGCGAATGGCACTCTGTCTTGCTCTCATCACCCTCCTCAGGGAGGCTAAAGATCTTAAAGCACCTGGGCCCAACACCTGGGGCCCCATTGCATTTGCTACTACTGAGCATCCCTTGGACCAACACCTCTTGACCTAGGTCTTGGATACCACCAGGACCCAATCCAGAAAGGCATCTTTGTTGTGGGTTTTAGGACTGTATGGGTTCCTCTCATTTCTAAAAATCCCCGGTTCCTAACACAGCAATATCCCTGTTCCCTATGCTGAGCTCAGGCTTACCTTACATGCATACACAGAGCCTTCCTATGTGTAGGTGATCAGACACACCACAAGCAGGGTGACCTCCACTGTGTTGGGGCTTTCTGCCTGCCTCCTGAGCCTTGGATGTTTGCTTTCCATAGCTAATTAGCATAGCTTGCCCTCTAATGAAGATTACTGCTGTCTTTCCCTTCTCTATGCTTACTAACCTAAGCAGGAAAAAGTGAGGTATAGCCTAGCTGAAACAGACATAGCTGAGACAACACAGACAGAGACGAGAAGAGCAAGAAGCAAGCTCCAGAGGTCCCCTCCAACCCCTGTGATTCTGTGATGTCCTCAGTAGCCCCATACTAATGCAAACAGCCATAAAATTCTCCTTCTCCTCCCTTGCTATCCCCATTGCCAGACTTGCTGCTAGCTCAGCTCCTGCCCTACCTCCTCTCCCGAGCCAGCTCCACCCCATTGTTAGAACTAAGTCCCACTTTGCTCAGCCCTATCACTCCCCTTGAAGCATCAGCCCAGAGTGAGCACCCAGAGCTGCCCCGGCCCCCTGAAGCTAGTGGCCATGCCAGGCAAAACTGCAAAGTCCATTCCCTTGGGGCAGCTCTACCAGCCACATGTGTTTTGTGTTAAACTGGGTATGTTTCCAGTAAGTAATGCCCATGCGATCTCCTGAGTAGTACCACAATCTGAGATTAACTGCAACAAGAAGTCACACATTTTGTACTGCTGTTGGCAAGATTCAGTGCTTAATTTAATTGCATGGCCCCTTGAAAGCTCAGAGGCAGAGTATGACCATACCTCCCAGCCTTTCCTCAGGAGTCTTGAAGTACCACATAAGAAAGAACATCATAGTTGCCATTTCAGCAACTGAGGAAACTGAGGCATGGGAGGTGATGTGACTGTTCCTGCTCATCCAGCTGGCCTGTGGCAGAGAATCCATCTCTCTGGAGTTATGGTCCAGTGTGAGACCCATAAGACCATACGCAGGGTCATTTTCTATTCACTATCTGTAGTGAACATCCCATGGTGGAGACTCGCTCTGAGTGGACTGCCCCCAATCACGTCATGAGGATTCCTCTTTGCCAGATGTTCCTGTGGGGAGGATTTATTGGATTTCGCAATGTCTACAAAGCTCAGAGAGGCTCAAAACTTCTAAAAGAGATACATTTCAATTAAGATTACGAGGGAAAAAAAGAAGTAGTTAGAGAGCTCTTTATCAACATTTGACATAGGGGATGTATCAACAATTTGGCTCCCAACAGCAAAGTGCCTGTTGACAGCTAGGGGAATCATATTCAGCTAGCACCAGGACATATTTTCAGAGGGTGAAACCCTCTCCTTTAGACCCCCACTAGACCCTTATTGCATCCATCTTTGTCTTTGAGAGTAAGATGCTGAGCTTTGCAAGCATGGGCTGCCATCCAGAGCAGGCTTGAAGATACCAAACAGCAGCCACCTCATGCCTTCTCACCCTGGAAATAATCTCTGTGCTGCATCCTCAGGGATTTAAATTTTAATTCCCCAGGAGACACCTCCCACCTGGCACCTGGTTGGTGCAGTTCAGTTTGTACCATAGCACACTCGCTTCCCTCCAGAGGGTCCCAAGGTCTGTTTGTACACATCAACCCCTGAATCACATTCCTCTGGGTTCGAGCCAAGCACAGGGAGTTAATAGACGGGATTTCCCAGCGAGTTCCTGCAAACGGGACTGGAGGGTTCCCATGTGAGCTGGGCAGCAGCAGGCATGGCTGCTGTCTGGTCTCCCAGCATCACTCTATGTGGAGAGGTTTAACGCAGGCGATTTGTGTCTCATCCAGAATAAAGGTGGAAAGTTAAACATCTCCCCCCTCAGTAGAGAGATACATAGCCCTGGAATTCCTGTTTATAAAACTGCAATCAGTGCAAGCGCAAATTAGGTAGAATCAGTCAAGAGTAGGAAATTGCTGTCAGAATTTTTTTTTTTTAAAACAAAACAAAACAAAAAAAAAGCAAAAGCAATTTAAAACCGCTCTGGCTGCTGAGCTTTCATAAAAGCTTTCCAAGACTGCATTTCTATGTTGCATGTCACCATGGAAGATACTCGAGACGTAGTGAATTCCCCCAAGTTAATTTGAATTATGCCACAAAACAGATGTGTTCTTTGGTGCACAGAGAACCCTTTTTCTTCAATTTCAAAATGACTGCTGCTGCATCCAATCAGCTCTTATTATCCCACTGCATCGTCTGACATGACATAACGAGTCATGACACCCTCATATATCATCAGGAGAGATGGTAGCAACTCCACTCGAGTTGGGAAGAGCAGTTATAGCACTGTTGTGTTGTTGGAGCAGTTTGATGGGAAGCTGGGGCTGCTGTCTTTAAGGTATTTGGGAAAGGAGAGATTCCCCTCCCTGCACCAATTAAGACCTCACAACCAGGCGGTGTGCAGGAATGAAGGTGGAATTAATTGGTGAATCGTATGGAATTTCACCCTCTGGGCTCGGCTCCCAACTTGTGGGAAAAGACACAGATTTAATCAGAAGCTTTGAAAGCAGGAAGAAATCATTAGAAACACACAGCCTGGCCTACTGCTTTAAAGCGGGTTGTGCTTTTCACCCAGAAATTCCTTCATCAAGTCCTATAACCCAAGACTGAGGAGGAATCTGCCACTGCCTGATGGATATGAGCTTGAGACAAAGCTGAGGAAAAATGCACAAGATCCTTTGGACACCTATTCCAATGATTAAAACCCTCTCATCTTTAAAAAGCATTAATCTAATACCCATTTTATGACTTCAGTTTGCAGTCGTTGTACCTGGCTGGGTCTTCTCCCGCTCGGTTGAGGACATGTCTACAGCCAAAGCTCAGTGACGTGCAAGTGGCTGATCCAGGCAGCAGTTTGGTGAGGCCACAAGTACAGAACCATCCAGGGACATTTTCCAAGTGCCCCGTGGTGCTAGAAGCAGCACCGCTTCCTTCTACAACTTCTTCCTCTGAGATCTTTCCACCTCCAAGTGGTGGTTCAAGGACCTCAACACACTGCATTGCCACCAACCACCAACCACGCTTTTCTGCTTTCTTTCCCTGGATGCCCTTAGAGCCCAGGTTACAAACATTTTGTGTTTGGTGCTTTTGCCTTGTCTGATCACCACATTTCCAACCTTCTCCATGCCTCCAAATAACCTAATCAACTGTATCATTAAATTTCTCCTTCCCACTCTTGTCACGCTGAGTATAGATAACCATGACCAGAGGGAAACACGTCCTTCAGCATGACCTAATGTCAATTTAGCCAATTCTCCCCCATTAGAGTCTACAGAGCCTCCACATAAGCCCATATCTCTCCATTTCTGGTATTACCGTGGCTTGAACTAACTCTAAGTGTACCAAGGTACATTTGCAGGGCAGCAATGCACAGGGTCACATCTGATTTTTCCCTTTAGGTAAGTTGCTGTAAGAAGAGCTCAGTGCTGAGCTGTAAGGTAAATTTTCCAGATGTGAGTCCCTTTCTGCATCACATACAGGGGAAAAAATCCAATTTTACAGCACTTCTGGTAAAGGAATGCAGAGAATGTGTCGTAAACACTCCCCCCATCAAATAGGTGGTAAATTGAGCCATGAATGTTTGAAGAACTGTACTTTGGAGAACTGGTGGGAATGCTTTGGAGCTATGAGGCTCTTTCAATCAAATTGTTTGTTCTTTCCATTCCTCAATTTCTTTTTATTGTATTTGAGATGGGGAAGTTTTTTCTCTGCCTGGTACGCCATGCTGGTTACTCATAAGAAGGCTACCAGACTTGGTAAGCAAGAAAAAAATTGTGCCTATATATATTTTGTCATTGGCTCCCCTAGGAAATCACAGCCCAAACCATGCCCAGGGGCTGCACTGGAGAGCACCTTCCTGCCTGTCAGATGGAAGACGGGTGTTTTCCCACCTTCAGAAGATCTTTATCCAGAAACAGGCAAACAAACAAACCACCCAGCAACCTTTCTTCCCCTACTGAAAGTATTTTAACTATCCCAGATAAAAGAGCCAAGCTTGACAAGGCATTACATGTGCTTTTCATGAATTTTTGCAGGAGGCGGTTTCTGGAGTGACTTAAGGAATGCACTTAGCATGCCGTTTCCCCTATATAAAAACACTGAATTAGCATTTCTCCCTGCGATTCTCAGCATGATATTGCTATGCACAGAACAATACAGGAATAGTAAAAACCCATAAAAAAGGGTCTCATAAAATTGCACAGTGCCTGGTTTTCTTTCGTTAATTCCTTGACTTCATCAGTTTTTCTGTCTGCTGATAGGAACGAGGGTCTCCTCCACAGCACTCTTATGCTTATCAAAAACCTCTGCTGTCCAAGATACAGGTGGAGTAGGTAGCCATCAGCCAGCTGAAAACAACAATCCTGAAGAGTATCTGGAGATACTAGCCCTGCTCATTTTGAGCTGTTATCAGGCATGGGGTGGGCAAGAGGAAGACAGGACACCCCCTTTGACCCTATGGGCAAGCAGACCAAATGAGAGCAAGGCAGCATTAACAAAAGGAGCATTTTGTGCTTTTATGAGAGGCTGAAGAATGTCAGCTGGGGGCCAATCTTCAGGGTCCATCTAATTATTCCTTAAGAGCACTTTAATTCATAGCTGGTTCTGTTCTTGTTTAGTACCTGGCGTCTAATTTATAGGGCAATGTGTCTTTAAGACTGGCATTAAAGTGCAGAAGTAACAATCTAGGGTTAAGAAGGTTAGGCATTATGTCCAGATTAGTATTATCAGATGACCCGAAGCAGAGGTTATATTAAAAAATGCCTTAATTAAAAAATACAGGTTAGAACCAGTTTAAGCTCCAAACCTCCGGTTATATTCACTAATTGGAAGGCTTGGACGCATGCCTCAGAGTGATGGATGAGCTGTATCTGCCTCATGGCATCACATGAAGAGATGGGACACAGCTCCCCAGGCACGGGGCTCAGGCAAGATTGCACATTTTCTTCATTTCAATTCACCTCTTTTTTTTTCCCCAGAAATTAATAGACCGCAGGCATTCAGGAACCAGAAATCAGCAGGGCACTAACTCCTTTTGGTTGCTTCAGTCTGAACTTCAACTTATGCACTGAAGCCATGCCAGCTATTTTCTCAAGAAAAGCGGAGGAAGCCTATAGTTTAACACATTATTAACTTACTGCCGAACCTCCAAAGCGCTTCTGCAGTAGTCAGGAGATGTATTTTCCTTCCTTTGCCCAAGCAGAAGAGTTTCATACCCTGGAGGATGCCCTGCACCTCTGCAGGTTGTTCTCAAGGTCTCCTGCCTTGATCTGATAGAGGTCTACATCTTGTGCACAGGAAATGTTTGCTAGGAGACAGACCACAAGCAGCCACATCTCAAGCAATCCTGAGCAAGAGGCAGGTGTTCAGTCTCAGTCCCAATGAACACCTGGTTTTCACCAGATGGCAGGAGAAGACACAATGCTGACCGTCTCCACCCCATTCACGCATGCAGATGCCCTTTCTTGGTTCAGATGTACGTAGGGAGTTTGTGGCCAGGACATAGGTTTTATCCTAGTCTCCTTGGGACCACCACACACATACAAGACCCACGCCAGAATTGCCAAGGACAGTCTTGGGCCCTATGTAACCCCACACTCAAAATCCAGAAGATTTCACCAGGTGGTCTCAGGTGAAACCAAACTTCTTCTCTGTAACACCATTGCAATTGCTTGTCAGAGGAGAGCGATCTGTCCCCACAAACCTCACCAGAGTGGTCCTGCTTGAAATTGGTATTTGGACAAAACTCAAAGAAAAAAATCTCATCATTTGTATGACAGAATTGGAGAAGGCCATGGGGAAGTGTCAGTAGACAGGGCGAGGAGTTGAGCAAACCTGCCCTGGGAGGTGAGAGAGCCCTAAAACACTGGCAAGGAGAGAAAGCAAACCGGTCACCAGGCTCTGTGCTAACCCCTGCACGTTTTCCCTTTCACTTTAAGAGTTCAGCTGCCAGAAACCAGATTGACCCCTCAGTAAGAAGCTTGTAAAAAAACCAAAACAAAACAAAAAAAAACCCCTTTTTTTCTTTTTTTACTACAGCATATTATAACCTAGTGAAAATTCAAATAACTTGCATGTTTCATTTGTTTATCTGCTGCTCTAAGTAGAAATCCTGCTATATAGCTTGTAAGTCCTTTGGGAAAGCAAATTGGTAATCTGATAGAGAATGCCATAAATGGGAGAAGGGCTTCCAATTTAGAGGAAAAAAAGCATTTCCTTGCAAAAAAAGGTTCATTATTCAGTTATTTCAGCATGCAAACAAATTCAGCAAGTGCTTTTTAGGTATTTCACATAAAATGGGAAAGGGAATTGTCACAGCAACAATTGATTTGTTTGGTATTAGTTCTGCTGTGCTCAGTCAGTGTGCTTCTCCATTAAAGGACATTATTGCTGTATGCCTGTTTCATTTACATAATGAAAACAGATGAGTTGTCAAGGCCCGTGTGGCGAGGCACCTCATCCCCTTTCAAGTTGTAGGAGGAGAAGGCAAGGTGGTCTGTATCCCACCACCTTGACAGTCTACTCGGGGCATACCTCAAGTGACAACACCAAGCCTTTATTAGGCACAGCATCAGGAGGCACCAGGCAATCAACCCTAAATTCATCCTGTCCACCATTTCCATCACCCTCACTCATGCAACACAAGGAATAAATCAGTAAACATCTCTGCATTCAACAGTGGTGGCAGAAATGACCCAGAGCCCCCATGGTGAGAACAGCCAAGCATCACGAGATCTGTAGGGCAAAAAACATCTCCATCGGTAGCAATTTGTATGGCCCTTCACACCGTGTGGCTCTAATCACTGATCAGAGCCACATGGTCTCCAGCTTGACAGCTATTACATTTCTTTGTAATCCCTGTTCCTTTTGTAATCCCCATGGGTTCCAGCCCATGCCTGGGGAGCTCTACATGCAAGTGCTCATGCGTGACGGAGGGAGAATTGTGTTTGGTGAGAGCCACTGACAGCTGAATGCATTAGGAGATCATTGAGTCAACAGCATCTTCCAGCCAACACGGACGTAAAGCTCCAGCATCCCAAAAAGCCACAGAGGAAAGAAACAAAGAGGCAGCATCTCCTTTTGGAGAGCATTGTCTGAGTGTTCGGTCCTTTCCCAACACACCGGAGCATGCACAGAGGATCAGAGCCAGCTTTCCTCCATCCCAGATTTATCACTGGAGAAGATGTCTCCTAGGAAGACTGGAGGGTTTCTTGTTCTCATCTCTTCCTCCCTGCATCTGCCACATCGCTCAGCACCACAAATTGCATAAATCAGCAGTAACGGCTAGGAGATGAAAGCATAAATGGGCCATCAGAGTGCTATTGACACTAAAGGGCATTAACTCCAGGCACCCCGCAACCTCCCATTCGTTAGGAGGGAGACGGAAGGGGTGTACGTCAAGGCAAAAGTCAGACCTTGGGACTCAGGTTGCATTGATGGCAGGTCCAACTGATGCGGGCACCTGCGGGTCAGAAAGAAAGATGCTTCAGCCTTATCTGCTTCCCACTGGCTGAGATTTGGTTTTAGCGAACCCACTATTTAATCACCTTGAATCCTATTCCCATCTCATAGATCCCAGCAATTTATGCACTGCCATAGCTCGAGCAGGACAGTGGTGCTTTGCGGTGAGGCTGGTGAGGGGAAACCAGGGAGAGACTCAGACTTTAGGAAGATGCCAAGAAATCTCAAGTGCCTTGTCTGAGACCTAGTGAGGATGGGGGAGAGGGGGAGAAACTCTGAGCGCAGAGCACCGAGTCCTTTAATTCAAAACTCTGCTTTGATACTTGTATCTTAAAATCTTCTGTTCTTGACTTGTGGGTGAGAAACCCAGCTTTCTCTGTAAAAGGTGAAAAAAAACCCTTTCTAAACTTCATCTTTAAAAGCTGTGATCTGAAAAGGACGAAACCAGATGTATTCACGTCTAAAACTCTGGCATTTTAAACACTGCTCCTGAACTAAGGGTGGGGAGACCTGGAGGGTCCCCCAAGGGGAAGCTAACTCCCAGGGCTTCATGGCTTGGCTTCAGCACACTGCAAATGAATAAAAAAAGACAACAAGCAAAACTGATTTGAAATAACTCTGAACCCCAAAGGGGGTTTCCAAGAGCTTCACTAGAGCATTTGCACTGAAATTGCCACCCAAGGGAGGAGCAGGACTGACATCAGATACTGCACCAAAGTGCCACCTTTTCCCCAAGCAGAAGACCTCCAACTTTTCCCCTTTTTCATATCTTGCTTCTTTTCACATCACATTTAGGCTTTTCCTGGGACTGCTTCTCCATCGTAACAGCAGACAGGAGGAATGTGGCACACCAGGTTTGTTTGGATAAAGTGAGAAGGGGGGATTACTGTTAGCTTTCTAATGGAAAACTGGCACCACCATTAGCTCTTAGATTGGTACAAAGTTTGGTAAATAAAAATTGGACACAGGAGGGGGAAGCCTCCAAATTCCCCAAACAGAGCGAATTACCGATACGCCAGGAAGAGTGATTAGGCAGGATGCCAAGCCATAGCTAATGTTTTCCAAAAATAACTAAGTCAAAAGTCCATAAACGTCAGGAGTTTCTAGCACAGAAACTACAGACCATGTGTTCTCCGACAACCAGATATCAGCAAGCCTAGCAAAGCCTTAAGTGATGGTGGGACTTGTGCCACTGACTTTGGTGGTCCTGGGAGTCAGCCCCAAGGAGCTGTTTATGTGGCCTGTGTTAGAGCTAAAGCAAGCCACCTTTTGCCCGATGCCCTCTTGCAAATATTTTCCTGCTGGAGAAAAGCAAATCAGGAGACAGAAAGGTTGAAAACAGCTAAAGGCTAAGTTCAGCTTGCTGCTGTATCCCCTGACCCTCTAAGCCAGACCTTTAGCATACCAATAGGGAAACCAAGCAGAGAGGGTTAAATCCTCACTCATCGAGCCCACCATAGAGGCGCGTTATGCTGACAACTGCTCTTCCTGCAGTTGAACTACTACTGAGCTACTTGTTTAAGGGTTGCTGAGATAGCCCCTCTACTACCTCGCAGCGACTGCAGTGGTTGAATACTCTCTTTCCAGAGGTATCTCTCTCTCTCTCTCCCCGGCAGCACTGTCTGCTCTGCATAGCAGGGGATTTCATAGGGAACAAAGATAAACGCAACTGTAAAACTACATTTAAAGCCCGCCAGAAACAGCCACAGAGCGGGAAAGTGTTTCCTATCCCTTAACCCCTTTTGGGATCCGAGTCCTGCTGCCACACTGCAGGGCAGTCACTGCTGGAGGGTGGGAGTGGTGGGAGACCACAGAGCTACAGAGGTGGAGAAACACAAGTGGACACTACAGCTCTTCTTACAGATGTGCATGGCATCAGTCAAGATGACTACTGCAGAGGTTTTCTTTCTCTGCTTGCAGAGAGTGTGTTCCTGCTGCCCCACATCTGGCAGTGCAATTAGGTGGCAGCATTTGGGGAAAATCCTTAAGACTGTGCATTTTCTATCATGCAGCAGGCACAGTGTATGCTGCTAGGTCAATAAAGAAGATCTGTGACGTGCCACATTTGAACCACCGGCCATGAAATTTGCACATTTATTTCTCACCAAGCCCGACTTTGCTTGGGCCATTGCTTGGTGGAGATGAAATTCAGGATGTAAAGTGGCTCAAGGCTTTTGCTTGGAGATGCAGTCTCGTCTATGTGGAAACATTTGCAAAGCTCAGTGCTTTCCCCTAAACAACATCAGGAAGAGAGTCAAGTGATCATACTGAGGGTTTAGCACAATTCCTATATAAATTGTATTCTTCCAATGGTACAGTTTTATTTTCCAAAGTGATAAGCCATAATCTCATTAGCTTGGCTCCTTCAGCAATGCAGAATACCCCCTATCTGATTGGCCAAAGGAGGAAGGGATTCAGAAAGCAAGCCTGTGTTCTCATTAAAGCATGGGCAGCGTGTTTTTCAGCCGTCTCCTGTTTCAGCAAGACGTGTACGTACAATATGTGCTTTGGAACTAGTTTGGCCTAATCCTCTTCTGTCTTTGTCTTTCAGTGTTGCAGCTTTTAAACCAGTATGGCATTAGTCCAATGAGGAAAACGAAAGGCTGGCTCACTCCAAGTAAATTATAAGAGCCACAAGTTTTGGTTACATGCAACAGCACTTCCAGAAGCAAGTCCTGTACTGAGCAAGGTCCAGGAGAAGAGCACACAGCAGCCTGGGATGAGTTTCCATCGCCAGTGACAATACAGGGCGTCAGTGAAGAGAACCGATGTGAAGTAGAGACAAATAAGCCCCTTCCCAGAAACATGATTATTTTTTTAACTAAGCATCTGAAAAAAAACCTGATAGCATTTCACAGATTTTTCACAGCTTTCAAGTATCAAAATTTCAAGTGAAGTTGTCCAAAAGTTCCATTATCAATAATTTAAACTTTCTGTTACAAAAAAATAATTGCAGTTACAATTTAGTTTGACATAAGTACTTATAAGAAGCTCTCTTCAAATTATACCTATTTCAAACCCTGGGGAAAAAGCCCAAAACTCTAAGTTTTGAAGTCAGATTTGAATTCAAATTATTCTCCTGTTCATATGGAGAAAATACTAGTGATTGACACAAGGCTTCAAACACTTGGCAATGAGTGTTTCATGAGGTGAAGCACAGACAAAGAAAAAGAAAAATCTCTTTTTAAAAATCCATTTTTAACACATAAAAACAATACCATAAAATAAATCTAATGACACACAACCAGCAAAGTGAGTTCCAAAGGATATAAGATATTGAGGCAGAGCTTGGAAGAATAGAGAGAGAGATGGTGTTTATCTGGAAAAGAAGGATATCCATTACCAACCACCTGTTAATCTCTGTTTACCTCTTCCTCTTTTGGGGAAGAGTTACCCAACTGCAGTATTTCTCCGGTTTTCCTCACTACAGGTCACTGCCATGCCATGGGACTGCAGACCAGAGCCACCGCTGAATAATTCCCTAAGTTCAGCTGCAGAGAGCTGGAACATATGAGTTACCTCTCTGTGTAATAAGGCAATAGCTCTGCTGGGATATTCAGCCTGGCGTGAAGTTGTATTAGTAAAATCTGGAGTTAGAAGAGAATATGGCATCTGGCAGGTGCCGCAGAGTTTGCTAGCCCATCCTCACTTGTTCACACCAGGGAGCGCCATGAGCATTTCCAGAGCACCACAGAATACGCACTGGTTTAGGGTTTTATTAAATGCTTTCCTCTTTAGTAAGGTTTGTAGATTTTATGTCTCTTTGCAACCTCCAAAATCTGGTACCCTGGAAAAAAGTCAAATGCAAGATAGAACTGCTCATTAAGGTGAGCTGGTGTGACCCAAAGAAATGCAAATTAGCCCCAGAGACTGTCATAAATTGCTCACTAGACCCTCTGGGTTGGCATGCACACTGTGGGGGCCCCCCAGCTCTCCTGTGTGGCCAACAATGAGCCCTAGGTTCAGGGAGGGCAATGCAAAGCAGGCAGAGACCTGCTGCATGGCTCCACTGATGGAGCTAATGTGCTATCTCCCAGAGTTCCATCACTGCTTTTTCCTGCCAAAAGATGATGGCAGGGAAGAAGTGAGCCTTCAGATGTCCTCAGACAAAAAGCTAGGACAGGCTCTCAGGGAATTTGCCAAGCAGCAAGATATTTTTTTCTCCAGAGTCCAAGTTCCTTGTTGTCAACAAAGGAGAGGCAAATTGTTGAAAGGAATTAAAAATATCTCAAAGACTATCAAGCCCCTGAAGCCTTCTGTCTTCAGAAAGACATCCTACTCCAACCTACACCATCCCACTGTTGCTGTGAGCCATGTGTGATCCCATTTAGCCAGGATCCATACCAGCTGGTGGGAGCAGGGCTTTTCAGTCCCCCTCTATCAGGTGATGCCTTAGAGGACAGCAGTTTCCATCCTTCTTTTTTCTGTTCTCCTCTTCCTTTAAGCCTTTCCCCCAGAGCCACAGCAGCTTTACTGAAAGGACAGCAATACCAGAGCAGTGGAAAGGAAGCAAAGCCCCACGTGAAATTCCTCTCCCACTTTCATGCCAAGTCAGCCCAATTTTATTTCAGATGTCTTCCAAAAAGGCACTCGAATTGATTTTTCAATTTCCTTTGCAAAACTAAGGACTTCCAATCAAAGGATGGAGACAAGCACTGCTGGCTTGTAGGGGAGCTAGAAGGTGGCTTCACTCACTATTGCTTCCCCACCAGTTACTGGAGCTCATAGACAAACCCAGCCAAGCAGATAATTCCCCAGTTCAGGTGCAAATCAGCACACAAATTGCACTGTTTCAGCTAAATGAGGAGGCACAACTTAAACCACAGAAACCTCTGCAGTTGCACACCCTCAGCTACAGCAGCCTCAGTAGCATGATCACTTGTGATCCTGTTTCAATACACAGTATTTTCAGTAAAAACCACGACCACGATAAATGACTCCAGTGTAAGCATAAGTGCAGAATTATCCCAGACTTTGGCATCAGGTCCATTCAAATCACCACTGCTGTGTAAGCTGGTGTGAGCCCTGTGTCTGGGAAGGGCTGGTGGCAGCCGCCTGGGCAGGAGAAGTCAGGATTGATCTCACTGACTGATGCACTGGGCACCAGATGGTTTTATGTCCATCTCAGACCAGCTTCTGGACAAGTTTTTGCTGGGGGGGGGAAGGAAATTACTGAGTTGCAAGATGACAGGCCTTGTAAGAGGTGCAGATCTATAGTCAGTGATCACTTTTGTGTTTCACTCTATTTCTTCAGCTTTGGGCAGCACAGCATATCCATCAGCTGAGACAGTGGCTCCTCCATTTGCCCTGCATGAAAGTTATTTGCCTTTAACAAAACAACAGCAAACCAACTATTGACACCAGATGTCATTTGGACCGAAGGGCCAGACTACACAGAGCTGGTGGAGGGGAATCATACATGATATTAAACAGGTTGTTGAGTCTCCAATGTCATCTGCTGCGTTTTGAAAGGCAAGCAACATTTCTCAGGATTCCAGTACGGTTTCACAAGAGCTACATCCTGAGCTGACACAAATCAGAGCTCTGCTGAAGTCAGTGGCACTGCACCCACTTTCTGCAGCCACAGGATCTGGCCCCCAAACATTCTGTCTCAGCATCCTGTGATCCTGACAGCACTCTACTTCTTCCAAGACAATCCAAGTCTTGGCAGGTATGCCCCTCTGTTCAAGTGAAAACACTCCCATGTTGTAATTTTCCATCTATAATTACCAAGAGATTAAATTCCTTCATTGCGAACAACTCTGATTGCTCCCTTACGACTCCTCCTTGCACTGATGTGCATGCTTTCAGAGAGGGGGAGAGGGAAGAGCAGGGGAAAGGAGTGGAAGAAAGAGGCTGAAAAGGCAAATGTAAACAAAGCATTGATTTGTTTTTTGGAACTGGGCTGCAGTAACGTAGTGGATTGTCCAAAATTGGTATATTCCTTGGCTCAAGAACAACCAGCCCAGTGGAGAAAGGTGATATCAAAGCCACGTTTTCCAGCAAGCAGGACAGCTACTCTCCATTCAGCTTTCTGCAAGCCATGAGCTTTATTTGGAGGCTAGGGAGCCAGATGCTCAGCTAGCACAAAGCAGAACCCTTTCACTCAAGGATCCAGCCTGCCCAGGCATCAAATAGATTTTTTAGAGGTGGACCAGATATGTCTGTTTAAGTAGCCCGGTGGGAAAGGTCACAAATAAGTTCCTTCTTATTGTCCTGTCCTCCACTGCCAAGTGCATTTGAAGTCACACCAGGTTGAGCTTACTTCCCACAGCCCTGCCCTGGATGATTGCCTCCAGTCTGAACTCCAAGGCAAATCAAGGCCATTTACCGATGTTTGGGGTTTTTTAAATCTTTTTTGCTAATAGCAGTGCGTATTGGAGTGTGAACTACAGCCAGCAGCAATAATGAACTCACAAGATAACGCCCCTGGGGAGAGAGCAAGGAAATTCAGGGCCAGGATACAGAAGCTCTCATCGGGCAGATGGAAGGCTTGCTAACGAAGGGTTTTGCAGCAGGGGACAGTTTGGATTCAAGCAGACTGACGCATCAAGCCTTTTACATTTCATACATTTTTTTTTCTGTGCTTTCTACAGGCAATTCTTGCCAGAATTTTTCAGACTCCACTTGGCGGAGAAGTGTTTAATCAGCATTCATCCTCTTTACAGGACTGTCTCTGAGGGAACAGATTCAGGCTAGCGATAGCAAGTGGTAATTTTGGCTGCTTAATCTGGGTTGATTCATTTTAACAGTCTGCTTAACAATAGATACCATGTGGCCACGACCAAAGAAGTTTCATGGTCTTTACTGAGATTTAAAGTAGGTGTGAAATGCTTTAAAAATGCATCATTACTGCAGGAGTGATAAAAGCTTCATTGCCCTAATGAGGAAAAGGATTGGCCCAAGTTCCAGAGACATTATTGCTTTTCTCTGTAAGGTCATTCAGTGTCGCTGGATTCCTGAATTTCTGTTATAAAGTTGCAGAGGAAAAGACTGGAGTCTGAAAGCTCCAGATCCTGGAGTCAAGTGATCACACGCATCATTCATACTCTTCTGAACTTCTGCACCACCTAGGAAGGAGAAGTTTAGATCTTTCTCTCAGCCTCGGAGCATGACCTCTGTAAGGTCTAACTAAAGGAATTACCAGACTCTGTAAGACAGACACCTCTTAGTCCTCCCAACCCTTTAACCAATGCTCAGATGGACAAAATGTTATGCACCTGATTCTACCTTTGGTACGGTGTATGTTATTCTTGCATTGCTCTGGAATTTTTAAATTTTTTTTGAGACAAACAACAACCATAGCATGTCTTATCTCACATTATAAAGTATGACAGATGTGTTTCTGTAATACATTTTGCAATTCAGAATTGCAGACAGTCAAGGAAAAGGTTTTGAGATGAGATAGTAATAAAATCATTTTGCATTCCTAAATCAATGCATGTGCCAGTTTTAAATTACATTTTAAAAAGTGATCTTCACTCCAATAGTAAAGTGCGCTATTACAAGAGTAACTGAAGGTCCAAGACCAGAGCTGGCTCAGGTATTGAGTTTCCAAGCCACAGTAATGCCAACATTTTTGGAAAACAATGTCATCTTTAATCCAGCTAAAAAGCAAAGAACTCTGCTATTTCTAGATCTGAAATCCCACTGTAGGAGGTTGTTTCTGAGACAACAAAATACTACTTTTTTTCCAAATCATGTAGGATTGTCCCCTCTGACATCCTCGGCCACTGCTGATCTAAACTGGCCTGAGAGACAGCTACAAAACTGACGACTCATGTTCTCGTGAATGACCACTGCAGATTTTGGATTGTTCATGGAAGCTCAGGGTAGGCTGTCTGGTCCAAAGGGCAGCTGTTTCTCCAAGCTGTGGAGCACAGCTTGGCTGGGAGACACCTGACTCGGGACACCACATTCTAAGGCAATGCCTGTGAAGTTCAGACCTGGAAAGTCTAGCCATGCTCAGTCCCAGGGCAGCCATGCAACAAAGCTGCCTGACAGCTGAGGACCCCAAGCAGCAGCAGTTCTCCTCCTATTTCTCCTTCACAGAAGTAGCAGTCTAAAAGCTTTGATCATTACCTCCATGACACACGCAAGGACAAAGCCTGCAACACTTACCAGAGCATTTCTGGCTTTTAAAACAGCACCATTTAGGTCTGAACTTTGCAGCACATTTTAAGGTTAGCAACAAACACCAAACCTTGGTGACAGAGCTGAACTTGAAATCCCTAGTGCTTAGCCACCTAGAGTCATTCAAGTGTTTTATGCATAAAATCAGCATTGCTCCAAAGGCACAAATTGTAACCAGGTTAGTCCTTATCCACCAAGGGGTTTGTTTTAGTATAGCCTAGTGGTTGTGCTTACACACACATATTTTCCATCATTTCTTAGAAAACACGGGCAGAGTGCAAGCATGTGTGTCAAGAGAGGAAAAGAGGACAAAGGAAAGGAGGAAGCCCGTCTCCACAAAATCACTGATTAAAATTGCTCCCAAGTTCCCGTTTCCTCCACAAACAAAATAGCTTGCGAAAGTCCAAGTTGGGGTGGATAAAGTATCAGCCACGTGCCTGACTTACAGCACTGGGACTGAGGTTTGGGCACCACTTCAAGACTTTCCCCTAGGAGTCTATCCAAACCTCTTTGCTTCTGATGTGGAATAATTTGGAAGTGTTTTTAGGCTGCCGGCTGGGATAACACAAGGGCTATTGTAAACACACATGCAGTCGATCAGCACCAAACCCACACAAATATGGACTGTACACACATAAATAACTAGTACATATTCTTTAAAAAAAAAAAAAAAAAGAAAGAAATAATTGAAATGTTGACTTAAAGACAAAGACAAAAATCACTGAGCAGGTCTTAAGAAAAAACAGTGTTCATTTATGGAAAGAGTTATGTTTCACCTGATTTTAATAAATGAAATGCACTTTGATGCAGGGCACTAGATTTAAAGAGCTACAGAAAAGATACAGCCATAATGAGCTATCGTGCAAGTGTACGCAGTGAAGCAAGACCATAATTTCCATGGATGACATTTCAAAAAACTGCTGCTAGCCAAGAAGGTTTGGAAGTGTAAGACAGCGTAATCAGGGCATGGAGACCTGCGCAGACTTGGAAATAACCTGCTTGTGATATGTAACCCAACTTGGAGCTCCAACCCTGTGTAACTGCTGTTTGACTGACCTCTGCTTTGGGTTGAAAAGGAGAGAACTGCTCTTTCCGAGTCATGGCTCTCTGGGATACTTTGGGTTTTCAGCAGTACAGTGGCCAGGAAGAAACTCATCTCACCTCTGAGACATGTCCCAGCTGGCTTGAATGTAAAATGGTGTTTTGAACCTGTCCCAGCTTTCAAGGCAGGCTGACGGGAGCCTAAAAATTGGCATCTTCATAGGTGGCCTCAAGGGAAGCCACAGCCAGATGTTGGCATCATTCAGGCCCAGCCACACTAGGAGATGGAGCATCTCCTCTGAGACAGAGCATTTCCTCCGAGAGGGGTGATGTGACAGAGGCTGACATACCTCACATCAAAGCTGCTATCTACCATGGAACTGCTTTTCCTGCAAGGAACAGTCTCTTCATATCTGGCCCCAAAAGGACTAAATATCTCCAGGCATTTCTGGAGATGCCCTAGGCATTTCTGTCCACCATGCCAAGTCTAGGCTGGGATTTAAAGAGAATAACAGCAAACCAGTCCATCAAGTTTATAGATGTTGACTGTTTGTGTCTTGCCACTGGATGGAGTTTGAGTAGAACCATTCCACACTTCAGTGGGGAGAGCAAACCTCAGGAGAGGTAAGAGGGGAAACGAGATAGCAGAAAGATTTCTCTGCAGTAACAAATCCATCTTGATAATAACGGAGCTGCATACAACTGTGTTGTGACTGCACCATCTGCAAACAATATCTCCCTGAGTAAGAGGCAGCTGGAAATTGAAGTAACATTTAATGTGGAGAGGCATACGTTCTTTGTTCTTCCACCACCAGCGCTACTTTGACCAACCTTGTACTTGAAGCAATGCTTAAAACGAACAAATAAAAGGAGTCATTCGGCCCTTACATCGGTCTTTGGTATCTGCTGTAATCATAGAGCTTATGGGATGGATCCCACTTAACAGGCCAGAAGAAGGACTGATTAGAGCCCTCTGAATGAGAAATCTTGTGATTCCTGCTCCAAGCTAGGCTGGTTTTGCACGAAATAGCAGTATGGGAAATAGCAATCCCATGCACAAATAGAGGCTGGGTGGAGAATGGATCGAGAGCAGCCCCAAGGAGAGGGACTTGGGGGTGTTGGTGGATGAGAAGCTCAACATGAGCCGGCAATGTGCACTCACAGCCCAAAAGGCCAAACGCATCCTGGGCTGCATCAAAAGAAGCGTGGCCAGCAGGTCGAGGGAGGTCATTCTGCCCCCCTACTCTGCTCTCGTGAGACCCCACCTGGAGTACTGCGTCCAGCTTTGGAGTCCTCAACACAATAAGGACATGGACCTGGAGGGGGTCCAGAGGAGGGCCACGAAGATGATCAGAGGATTAGAGCACCTCTGCTATGAGGACAGGCTGAGAGAGTTGGGATTGTTCAGCGTGGAGAAGAGAAGGCTCTGGGGAGACCTTTATAGCAGCCTTCCAATATCTGAAAGGGGCCTACAAGGAAGCTGGAGAGGCACTTTTTACAAGGGCATGTCGTGATAGGACGAGGGGTAATGGCTTCTAACTGGAAGAGGGTCAATTTAGATTAGATCTCAGGAAGAAATTTTTCCCTATGAGGGTAGTGAGACACTGGAAGAGGTTGCCCAGGGAAGCTGTGGAGGCCCTATCCCTGGAATTGTTCAAGGCCAGACTGGATGAGGCTTTGAGCAATCTGGTCTAGTGGGAGGTGTCCTTGCCCATAGCAAGGGGGTTTGAACTAGATGATCTTTAAGGTCTATTCCAACCTAAACCATTCTATGATTCTATGTTGACACTATTTTCTTAGAACAGGTTTGTTGTAGACTCGATCCAAAGCCTGTTGAAGTCTGTGATTAGACTTCCTCCTCTGCAGCAGCCTCTGGGCAAAGCAATGTCATCAACTTCTTCTGACCTAGTCATGGGGCTGGTCTGATCCACTTCCCAAAGCAGAAGACTGGTGCCAAGATCACACTGGTCAAAACCCACCAACAAGTACTGTACAAAGGAAGACAAAGTTCCTGATGTTAAGCACATCTAAGACAACATGCAGAAAAGGGTGTAAAACAATTAAAACACCTAATAAAGCACTGAGGGAAGTTGAGAGCCTGAATTTTACATGAGTTCATCATGCACAATGCTTAGCTTAATTTAATCAAGATAGCAACCAAAGTGTGATCCTCCACAGCAAAATCCTTCCTCAAATCTTTGTCCTTGACCTTGCCTAACAGGCTTTGCTTAAGCCCTCAAGAGACTGTAAGTTGAGACCAAAAAAGTCTGAATCACTCTTTGTTTGGTGACCAGTCAGACTCACACATATGGGCAGGATTGAGAAGAATTTAAGATGAAGCAACAGAGAGTCCCAAAGCTTTTCTGACAGCAGGGAAAAGTGACTAAGGAGAACAAATCTAGATTGCAAGGCTTGACTTCTTAAGATCAAGTCATTCAGCTTGGAGGTACTTCAGCTTCACATGTCTGAAGGTTCACCCACCGCAGGGTGACAGGACTCTTCTACCTCTACCAATATTGGTTACTCAGTTAATACCACACAAATGCATTAAATCACATTTAAAAAAGAATTTACCTATCTAGCTCCACCACAGAGAAGCCCTCCCTGTTTTGACCTGTCCTGACAACTTCATCAGATGATTTCAAGCACTGCTTTTATCCAGGATAAATTCACGTTATGTATGAAGCCATCAGGATCTTGCTTTTAGCTCCCTAGATCCACCATTACACAGTAAAGCCTCTAACCTGAACCAGGAACGAGTTTAAATTTGAGCCTCCTGTATATGTAAGCTCCTGTCCTGAGCCAAGATGTGGGGTGTAGGTACTGGCATATCTCTGGCCAGGTTCCCAGTCAGCAGTGGGTCTTCAGGACAGAGCTGTTTGGCTTGGTTTTTTTCATGCTGTGACCCATAGCACTGCTGAGAAGAAAACTCCTGCAAGAAAACTAGCTCCAGATTGAGAGCAGAAGAGATGTCAGGGTGGCCACACGGGTCTTGCTTTAAGCAGCGATTTGCTAAACTATTTGCAGTGCACAAACACTTTCCAAGGAGAACCTGTGTCAGGCAGAACATAGGATCTGAGGATCTTCAGGGCAGCATGACAACTGCTCTAGAAAGTGGAGGGAATGCCAAAGACTGATAAGAAACACACAGACTGGTGTGCTGGGAGAAGCAGCAGCAGGTGATGATCCTGCAGCGCCCATATTCATTTGGGCTTATAAACAGAAACATTAAGGAGACTCTCTCCAGACTTCTGTGACTTTTTTTTCATGTGAGAAACATTAGGAGTACATGGTCTGCAAAGTCATTATCATCATCCACAGAAAGATAAGGATGATTGATTCAACTCAAGGCTTAGGACAGCTGAGTATTGTGTAGAAGCGTCCTTCACCCAGCCAAGGTTTAGAAGCAGTGGGAGGGGGGGGACGAGGGTTTATGCACATCCTTTGGAGGGTTGATCAGCAAAACAGCTAAGAATATTCTCAAGGCTGGAATAAATTAAGACATGCGTTTTCTTGAGATGACTGGGATGCTCTGTAATTTTATGACATCCAAAGTGCTAAGAAAAGCAAGGTGCTGATAAGATTGCATTGCTATTCATGTGTTAAAGGTCAAAGAGTTGCAAGAAGGTCAGCTTTGTAGGTTATGAACATCTGTAGCCGTTGTGATCAAAATGCACGCAATGTCTAAAGCTCTCCTTATGGTTAAATAACAAGAACGAACTATGGTCATGACGTAATACACAACTTATAGCACCCATCGGTACCAACCTAGCACATGAATCAGTGTCTAGTGCTATAGATAGGTTGCAGCATACAAATAAGACCTCGCTGTTTGCATAGCCCATTAAGCCTTGTCTAGCCTCGGATGAGGGGAGGTGGAACACTGTGTTTGTTAACATCACCTAGAAACTTAGCTAGAAGTCTAAAAAGCCCTTCAGATGACTTAATGTCTTGTTTCTCTTAAGGTCATTAGAGGTGTCACCTAAAGAGCCTGCTTCCCACCTCCTCTTCTTCTCATCTATGTGAAGCTGTACTATAACAAAATGGCAGATGAGCAGTGAGATGGAAACCACCTCACTGAAAGTCAGGAGTCAGAGCCCAGAGGAGGAACTCATATAAGCTCTTATGGTAACAAGATGAAAAAACATTATTTCTAATTTCCTTCAGAGCTGCCTGGTCTTGACAGAGAACAGCAGAGATGACAGTCGGGTTCCTGCTATTCCCAGCAGCCATCCAGTTAGTCACAGACAGCTGAAAAGTCACAGACGGGAAACAGAAATGGATGTGGTTTCAGTCTCTTTGTCCTGTAATAATCATTTTACATGATCTCAGCTCTATTTTTCCCCATCCTCCATTTCTGCCAGTGGAAGCACTGATGGTGAGGACACACTGACCCTGCTTTGGCAAAGCCAAGCTCTGGCTGAGGTCACTCCCAGCTGGAACAAGCATCCTGTAATGCCAGATGCAGGTCCAAGGAAAAGAAAAGCAGCACTCCTGCTCCTTGCTTTGCCACAGACTTCTTGTGGGACCTTGGGCATGTCACTTAGGGGAGAACGTGGCAAAGTCAAGTTAGGTGTGTGCTAAAAGGGTTTTTTGTGGGTTGTTTTTTTTTTTTTTTAAAGTCATGATTTTGCATGAACTCTCCAGTCTTTCAATGCACTTTCAGCTGAAAATTTCAACCCAGAAAAATCCCTGTATATCGAAGTTGGGAAATTCCCAGTCAGCTCTAATTAACATTATAATTCCGATAAAAAGGGTTGTGGCTGCATGGACTTCAGTTTAGACAAAAGTAGATGTGCTTCCACATCAGACACTGCTCCCTCCAAAATACACAGAAGTTCCGCCTGCCTGTTTCCAGCTTCCTTCATGGTGCTTTGGATCACAAGACCTCAGGCCAGCTGCGGATTACAAGTCCTGATCCCACTGCCAGGTCTTTGCACAACACGAAAGGGAGGAAACTCTACCAGTAGGAATTCAGTTAAAAATCTTAGCCTGGGGAGAAAAAATAAAAGAAGAAATATCTGCCTAAGGGAAAAGCATCTGGTTTGGTAGCAGGGTGGAAAGCACAATTCTTCAAACTGCCATTGCATACTTTTCATTGCAAGTCAGTGCAAAGTGAAACGTATCCCAGGAAGCAAGAGGCCAGAACCCCAGTCAGAAACATATTCACAAGATATCATCAGAAATCCATAGTCTCGGCATACCAGAGGCACATTCTCTCCCAATTCAGAGTAACACATTGCCTGTCATATAGGAAAGAGTAAGCTAAATAAAGCCAGCTTGACTTGCATATGGGCCAGGATTTCAAGAGCCGGCTCAGAAACTAGTAGAAGCTACACAACAGCCCTGTAGCTAAACCCCCCATTTTGAGCACATAGGCCTAGGCTCTTCAGAAACATCTACACGAAGGCATTCAACTGTTCAGCCAGCATTTTGTCCCATGTTGTGATGACAGCATGAGCTGTTCCCAGTGCTGGCATACCTCCACAGTTATTAGCAGCTAATAACCCAAGCATTTCTGGGCTCATCATCAGAGTATCTGAGGGTCTTTCAAGAGTTCAGAAACATTTAAAAGTTTGGTGTGCTTTGGCTGTGGAGAGTTCAAGTTGGAAATCTGCGTGGCTTGATCCTGGACACTCCTTGTAGGGAGACATGGATGGTGCTGGGCTCTCCAAAGAGGAATCATGACCCAGCAGATAGCTCACTTGTAGTGCCTGCGGAGAGGCAAGTGTTCCAGGTGTTGGCAGGAGGAGGCGCTTGTTGCCTTCCTTGCCCGCCAGTCTTGACAGCTTTTTTTGCACAGTAGCCTAGTTTCAGAGGTGTGGGGATCTTTCAGGCTGGTGAACAAAAGCAAGTGGCCCAGGTTGCCTGTTCCCTTGGGCAAGTGTTTCAACACAAGTCCTTACAGGGGGAGAGCAAGGGCACATCATGTCCTGCAGGCCCATGGCCAATGGATGGAGCCACAGCTGGATTTAAAAGGAGGTCTCATCCCATGAGCTTATACTGGGGAAGCTGAGCCTTCAAATTGAGACATGCAAGTACCCGATTTCTCTGTCCTGATCATCCTCAGACAGTAGATAGACTACAGGTTGTTGAGACCAATGCAGATGTAGAACCTTAAGCCAGCCTAAAGACTCCAAGATCAACCAGGTTGAGTAGAGGTACTCACAGCATCAGCTGGGAGGTGAGCAGGGAGGCCTGGGCAGTTTCCAGTTTTGGACTTTGGACCCTCGTTTCATAAGGCTGTCTCTAGAGAGGATCTGTGCTAAATCACTGCATCTTGCAGAGAGTACACTGAAGCCACTACTTTGGTGATGGTTTCATCTGAAATGCTTGCCGGTGCTGCTAGAGAATAAAACAGCTCAATGGTTACCTGCCACCTGGCCCAGCTCCAAAGGGGTACAAGTCATCAACTGCAATTGGATGGAAAGTGAGAGTCCTCTGTACTACGTCAATGTCTCGTCCCCTTTCACCTTCTGGGAGACTGGGAGAACTAGAGCTGAGCACCAAAGCCATTCATAACACTTGTCTCCATTCCAGTTGTCCTAGAGCTCACGCACATCTGGAAAAGCAAAAAAAAAAACAAAAAACCAGAAACACACTGCACTGAATAAGATGCCTTTGACCTGAGTCACCGAGTGGGACGCAGAGTTAAAAACAATCATTTGGAGACAAGGTGAAAGGCGTTATGCCAAGGAATTGTGCAATGAACAAAACAAACCAAAACCGAAAAAATCACACCCACCGGGGAAGCTGCCTGCCTCGAGGAACCCCACAAATCAGAACTGTCCATGATAGCTCAGCTATCTCTCAACATCCCTGTAACCTGCAGAGCCAAGACATACAAGCATGCTGGGATGTCCTGGAAGGAATTTCAAGGCTCTGTGGTGAATATAATTCATGTCTTAATGCACTTACACTTAAATGTCTCCAAAGCAGTTCATGGTACAGCTTTTTCCCGTTAGCTTTCCAGTGGGATATGTGAGTATCAGAGGCTTGGAAATGTAATCACAGTGCATCCCTTAATCACCACAAGGGTCTTCAAAAGGCAGCCATCAGCCCAGATCAGAAGGTGAAAAGTCAGTTTGCCATCACTTGTAGAGACGGTGTTTCTATGACTGCTGTCAGCCTACCGCCCCAGGCTGTGCTTATCAATAGATTACAGTCACACCAAATACAGCTATGGGCTACTTTCAACCTATAAAAAACCTATAAAAAACCTATAAAAAAACCCCCTGTTGTGGGGTCTTTTTTTGGGGGGGGGTTTTTTGTTTGTTTATTTGGTTGGTTGGTTTTTGTTTTGTTTTTTTTTCATTTTTCACACATAGTCTTAAAAAATGTAGTTCTTCAGGGAAGATGAAAGATATTGAATCAAAAGCATTTTAAACTTTTCTCCCAAGAGTCCTCCAAAAGCCTTCAATAGGGTCAACAGAAATAGCTTTTGATTTTTTATCTTCTTTTTTTTAATTAGTCCAACCAACAAACACTTCAACTATCCACTGTTCCTTAATCTGCATTTCTTCTTTGGCAAAGCCGCACGGTCCTCAAGCAGGTATCCTTACCAACCAACAACATATTGCCACGCCCTCCATCTCAGCAGACTTTGAATCCTCAATATTAATAGGATTTCTCAGACATGATCTGCTTTTGTTAGATATTACTGTCATCCCTAGGGGACTCTTACATTTCCTTTGAATCCTGCAGAACAAGTCCTACTGCCCATAGATTTATATGGAGGTACATCAAGTTCTCCTTCCATGGAGGGCTCCGGTACATATGACTGTATAATCAATTCCACACCAAGATTTGTGAAAAAAAATTCTATTCTTTGACAGAGCCTTCCATGGAAGGATTTTTAAACTGCTTACAAGTTGTTATTTAAAAAAAAAAAAATTTGCAAATAATGAAGTGTTAATAGCTCTTGTGATATTTGGTGCTTTTCCCAAAGCCACAGCTCACAGTGGTTAACACGAGAACCCAAGTGATTATGTGTGCTCCTGAGCCTCACATTTGCAAAAAAGAACATTTCAACAGTCCCAGAAACAGGTTAAACAAACATTTACAAAGAATCACACAGGTATCGCTGAGCTTGCCTTGGAACAAGAGGAATCTGCTGGATGGGGTCTCCGGTGCCTACTGTAGGACTATTTTCTCCAGTCCTTTTCAAGTCTGTGTTTCCGAGAGTTAAAACCTCACTGGTTTTAGCCAAACTCTCATTTAATTTAAGGCATGAAAGGAACAATATTTACTAGTCAAATAAAGGGCCAATTCTCTTTCCTCCCCACTCCCATTTTTGTCTTCTGCCTCTAGACAAGAGTGTCCCTTCCCTGTGCGAATTAATAGATGGATAAACGCTCACCTTGAGGTTGAGAGTTTTATAGAAAAATTAATTACAGATTCTGACTTTACAATTACCAATTGAAATGCTCACATTATTTGCCACAAGACCCCTCCAGGCTTCACCTGGCTAGAAAGAAGCTTGCAATGGGCTGAGAGATTACTTTGAAGGCTGGAGTGAAAGCTGATCTCTAGAGAAAGTGTAAGAGCATAGGAAGGGCCACCAAATGCCTCCATAATGACAACCCATAGCTGGGGAACATCAACAGGTCAGAAGGAGAGAGAAACAATAATAGGTCAGATACATCATAATGTACTTGCCAAACTTTAAGAGAATGGAGACTAAGACTGTAAGAAGATAATCTACTACACTGACAATGTGGTATTCAGCATCTGCTGAGGGTGCTGAGTAGCTGTAAGTCTATTAAACAGGTTGAGACTGAGAGTGATTGGAAGAAGATGCAAGATCACAGCAGAGAGAAAGCTCTCCTTAAACAAGACATCTGAAAACGTCAATATGCAAACTGCGTTGCATGTTCTCAGCTCAGCCTTTAGACCCAGCAATACAGAGTGGCTTAAGAAGATCAAGACCACTTGCATACTTACATCTCTGACCTGCAAACACTTACATACATGCTTTGGTATTTGCTGAGTTGGTGCCTCACGCTCCCTATTCCATAAATCCTCTTCCCTTACAAGCTCAAGTGATCGAAAATGCTCTCTGAGCACACAAAATACTCACTGAAGTCAAAGGGGAACTTCAGCTAGAGAAGTACGGCAGAAAGTCACAGTCTGGAGAATACAAAGGACTCTTCATTTATAAAACCAAAATTTTAATGACCAGGAAACCTAGACAGAAACATATTGGCACTGTGCAGCTGGGGTTGCATGGACTGATCTGCAGGGTTTTACCAGTGCCCTGGGAGCTCGCACTGCCAGTTGCTGCAGGCTGGAACATCCTTGCACTACACGTACAGCCCATGACACATCTGGGGTCCATAGGCAACTTTCGGCACACATGTAACGTAGAAAGCAGTTTAAAGTCAATGCCTTTCCTATACAAGTTTATACAGCAGGACAAACACTGTGGTTCATAACCTGATACTAACCCCCGATGCCCAAGGTGCTCAGAGCAGTTAGGAGCATATCTCCCAGCTTTAAGAGGAAACGTTCATTAAGGATGAGCTGGTTCATTGTAGAAAGAGCTGCATTTCTCAATGTATGCAAGGCTTTGCCAGCCAATTCTATAAATCAACCCGTTGGAAAAAATTACCAGAAAAAAAGCAGCAATTAAGTGTCATGTCAGCAACATATCAGTGCAAATGGGAATTCCTCACACCATATACTCCCAGATCTTATTAGAGACACTGTTTTGCTGTGGATAAATCCTTTAAAATTGTCTTTCAGAAACCCTATAAGATTAAAAAAAAAAGTTCCCGAGTGACTGTCACAGGGAAACAAAGCAAGAAAAGAAGAGGAAACAGTGAGTTGTGGACCACCGTTGGTGGGCACTTGAATAGGAGCCCTGTGCTTGACACCACTGCGACTTTGAACAAAACTGAAGTCAAACAGCTATTTGTCAAGGGGTGCAAATGCACACAAGTGGTGAGAACCTGGCCCTGCTGTAAAAACGTGTCAGGGACTTTTCTGTATGGCTGTGCTGAGCCCCCTGATGGATCGTTGTACTCGGAGGACAGCATTGTGAGCAGCAATAATAAGACATCTGGTCTGTTCTCTTTCTGAAAGAATATTTTGGCTCGAATGAAACCACGTGAACAGCTCCTTGTACAATGCCCAGACGCAGTGTCTCATCGCTGCTGATCCGCAGTGCCAGGTCCTTCCTCCCCTGCACCCAGCAGCATCCCTCCAGTCTGAGCTTTACTAGCCTGGCTCCATGACGCACAGCCAGCATCCGGCATGCCCTTCGCATCTCTCTGTCTAGACAGCTATGAAAGCACCGACATTGCATCATTCACCGCAACCTCGATCACCCCACTGCATCCCTTCTTGTAGGTCTTACCCATTCCTCTCTCATGGCCACAAAATGATGAGCTGGAAGAAGAGCTAGGCATCAGCACCAGCTATTTCCATACACAGACTTTCCCCAGCAAAGGGGACAACCTCTGAATAAGAAGGGTTTCTCAGACATGATGCTCAGGACACCATGTCCAAGCTGACACACACAGAAACTTATGCAGCACAGACCCTCTGTGTTAAATACGCCTCACAGGTGCAGGACTGCAGCACACAGCATCACCTGCCCAACCAGAGAGGGAAGGATGTGCAGCGGGATGTGAGGGTTTCAGCAAGCTGTCCAGTGCAAACTGGCTCCCCATCCACAGGGGAAGCTGTCCGCTTTCCTTCCCATGCATGGGCAGGACCCAAGGTGGGCAGCTCACAGGCACAGCCCCAGGGAAGCAGGCACAAATTATAAAGCCTAATTTATGTAAAAGGTACTAAGTTTCTATAGAGAGTTTCAGTTCTGAGCATATTTTACCAAAAAAAAAATGGAAAAAATAGGGACTTAATGCACTTCAGCAGACTTCTTGTGACATCCTGCACCCTATGAGTGACGAGGGGAGCTGGGAGCTGGCTGGGGATGGACTTGAGACATAAAGAAAATAAGGGAAATAGAAGCAAAGAAAGGATCAGCAAAGCGCAGGAAGTAAAAAGAAGGATGCCTCTGTGCTTCAGCTATTTCAAAACGGAGGCCTCACTTTCCAAATGTTTCACTGGGAGAGGGGAAGGAGAGAGTAGGCTGGTTTTCATTTCATTTTTACTTTGAAAACACCATTTTTCCACACATCCACTGAAGTGCAAATTTCCACCAAAACCATTTAAAAAGAGAGCATGCCTCAGAGCTGAACTTTTCAAAAACACATCTGTTGGAATTCATAAAGCTGTCGTTGAGAAAGCCACCAGAAGCCCCTTGCTGAAGGAGCTGTGAGCAGCATTTCCCAGCACAGCATCCAAAAACACCCCAGCCCCCAGGCACAGCAAGGGGGGCACCAGCACCCAGTAAGCCGGAGCGCTTTGAGACAGGTAAAGCAGGACCCACCAGCTGAGAAGAGGGCTGCGGAGATGACACAGAGACCAATTTCTTCTGCTCCAGCCTTTGGCACGGACCACACCAGAGCTGGGAAGAGAGATAAGGAGCCGTGTGTAGGGGGTGATAAATGCGGTGCTTGGTCATGCAGCCCCCGTGCTCTTGGCACTGACCACAAACACCGCCACAGCTGCTGGCTTATCCGGGGAGCAGGAGGCTGCCCGTCTTTTCACCCTTTTGTAAGGAGCTGAGCAGCGAAGGCAGCCACAGGCAGGACATGGATTTAATATTAAGGGAAGATGGATGTCACTCATTGCTGCATCTTTCCAGCTCTGCCATGGCCATGCTGGTCCCCAGCTCAGTACCCGGGGGCAGGCAGATGGCTTGGTACAAATGGCTCATGGGGTCCAAATTCCTCGCTGGCGCGGCAGCAGCCTCCTCCTGCCTGGCTGGCAGTTGGCACCGATAGTGCTGCGTGACCCGAGATGCTGCATGCACGGAGATCCTCCGCCTGCAGCTGCAAGGGGCTGGGAGGGGAAGGACACGGCAGCTGCAGCTGATGGCAGGGATGCCTGGAGGAAGCAGGTGTTCCCTTCCCAATGGCTGGGCAGGAATGCTGGCACCCAGGGCCGATGGTGCCCTTGCAGAGACGTGACCCACTGGCTGGGCACTCGCTGCCAATGTCCGATGCCCTGACAAAGGAGCCATGCATCCCCAGCAGCGGAGGGATCTCAGCTCCGATGCACCCCCCAAGGCCCCTTCTCCCTCTAAGAGCTAACAGGAGGGACATAAACCATCACACCCATACGGTGATCAGCGTCACCTTCCAAAAAAGCCCTTTGCTGCGTAGCACATCGCTCAAGTTGGCAGCTCTTACGGGATTTCTTCTTTGGGGGCTTCTCTCCCCCAGACATGCACACCAGCCCCCTTTCCAGCAATGTGGCCAGCACTCAAGGTCTGTGTTATTTTGCATCCCCGGCTCTGCCTCTTCCCAGAATGCTCTGGCAATGGAGCTGGCTGGCTCACCGACACCCCAAATTTGCTCCCGCCGAAGGAGACATGCCAGGCACCAAGCTGTCCCCTGCCACTGCATGGTCCTCCCCTACAACCTGTGCTCCCCCTCTTTCTGAAGACTCTCCCAATCTGGCTGCAACGGGGCAAGGACAAGCAGACGCTACCAACTCCCACCAACCCCACCGCAGCTTACCTTCTGGGTCAGCAGCATTCCCATCATCAGCTGTGGAGATTGCTACCCCAGAGTTATCCCAGCCTGTAAAAGCATGTATTTTCAGTAACATGGCCACCAGACCCCAATTAGGTGGCATTAAAGTGCAGTAGCTGGTCAATGTGCTGCTCCTTTCCTGGAAATTTTAAGATCCACGGTTTTTGCAGTGCACAAGGGAGTCTTTTGACATTCAGTTGAATCTATCTAACCTAGCCTACAAAGCAAACACACCATGGTCTTTAAATACATCCAGAATGGCTCATAACTTTCTCCTGGGAGGATGCAAAAAGGATAGTAATGCATCTCAGTTCACTCTGCTGAGGGTTTCCAAAAGCCCTGTAAGTGTAACACTGTTCATTTTTCAGAGTTGAATGAAGGCAAGGGGTCTGAGGCACTTCTGGTGAACAACTACCAAGGAGAGACATGCCACTGCTTTTCTGTGGAGAGACGGTCACTGTGGAAACATCTCATTGCCATCTTTCCAGCACCAGTCACCTCCAGCACCAAGCTGCATGTGGAGAAGGGGGACATCACAGACCCCCCTCTGAAGGGAGCAGAGGCAGAAAGCTAAGGGAGAGGCTAGCGCAGGATCCTAACTTCTGGTTAGAGGCACCCCCCCAAGCTTTGGATGTTATTTAGTTCATTACTATTTCTCTTCCAGAAGAATGAATGGGGGCCAGAGAGTGGGCTCACACACTGATTGCCTGCACCATACAATTCCTAATGTTCCCCAGTTCAGTTCAGACAAGTTCTTTACAAGTATATGTATATCTTCTCTATATAAGTATATATATATACTTATACAAGTATATGTATATCTTCTTTACAAGTATATGTATAGCCTATTAACCCATTTTTCTGAATTATGTGACTCCCACATCACACTCAGATTTCCCTGTGCACATTCCTGCTGTTTCAAGGACGAGATCATGCCCTCTCTTTCCTTCTCACAATCACCCTGTGCCTCCGGTCTCTCCCTTTGCTCTTTGCCAGGTGCCAAGAAGGGCCTACAAAGCCCTTTTTTTTTTTCACACAAAGCTCCCTGCAGCCGCTGCACAGCAAGCTCAACGTGCTGGGCTGAGCAATCTACAATTTCCCTAACCCATGCCCTTGAAACCAGATGGCAAGCCAAAGTTTTCTCTGACAAGCAAAGGAATCAGAACTGACATGATTGGAAAAACCAAGCTCAATTCCTCTTGGCAGGATATTAATTTAAAAATCTCTGGTGTCGTTGCCCCAATTCACAATGAATTTGGATCCAAGCTTTCCTAGTGCCAGACAACACATAGCTTTGACAGAGAAGGTAATTGGAGGAAATGGCTTTGTAATCTAGCTATTGTGCTGGCAAGATCCAGCTCTCCTAAAGAACAAGGTTCACTTCCTGGCACAGCTGATTCATCATCCTTTATTTGTCCCCAGTGTCTCTTCGCTTTTCTCTGCCTAGCAGGGATAGCACAGACCCTTCAAAGCAGCATCAGAGGTCTGTTGGGCATTCAGGTTTTCTCCCAGCCTGGTGAGTGACAGCAACGAAATGATGAGCCCTTGCAGTGTCAACGACCCCAAGTGTTTAAGGGGCAGGGTGAAGAGCAGACTTGAGCAAGTCTCATGGTCTGCACACCCCTTGGGCAACATGCACACCAAGCAGATGGAGCCAAGCTCCACCAGCAGTGTGGGCTTGCGCCATGCCAGTGGCAGGAACAAGGATGGGGGATGTTCAGGTGGGAGCAATCTCACTCAGAGAATAATAAGAACAATAAATAACCAGGAGGGTGGGAAAACCTGAACTGGAGCAGAGTTTGGACCAAAGCTTGTAATCACATCCTTAGTGACATTCCAAAGTGGCACATACCCCAGAAAAAAGCAGAGTTCCCTCTACGGGGTTACCTGCCAGATACAGGTCCTAATTGTTGGATCATCCATTCTTATCCTTCTTCTGAAAAAGATACTGTAGACACAGGCTGCACTTTTGGGGGGAGGGGAGGGTGTGGGCGGAAATAAGCATCAAAGGACAAAAGGGTCTGCCCTGGTCCCACCAGGAAAGAAGGGAAAAAGAAAAGTGGGAAATAGGGCGGAGAGGTTCCAAAATGCATTCTGTGCTGAGCTAAGCTGAGCAGCACTAGCCTAGAAATGCTTATGTATGTAGATCCCGGATCGTCATACGCAGCATTTTTCCACTGCTCTAATAATAACAACCATTTTATTGACCTGTGTGTTCATGCCGTTCCACTAATCACTTTGTTTTCCTAACTGCTGTTATCTAGGCTGGATGGTGAGCTGCTCTGGATGGATGTCAGATCCACTCCCAAGCTGTACCTCCGAGATCTGATCATTTAGTGGCTGGGGCAGTGTGAAACCCTATACTCGCTAGTTCTGCAGATCCCACCGATGGCCTGAAGTCCCCTTTGGGAGCCTTATTAAAACGAGCTCTTGCCCTTCAGAAGGCTGCTCTCTATTTAAATAAACAACTTGGAGGATGGAGCATAGCAGCAGTCTAACGTACCCTGGCATCTGAATATATCTTTTCACTTGATGACCTGATTCCCTGATGAAGCTAGCACCAGCACACTGAGTGCACACAAAGCCAGTGATCTTGTGGAGGAGGAGAGGAAGAGCTCAATTATTTTTCTTCATCTGCTAGCAAAAAAATATTAGGATAGTAAACAGCTAGCAATCACATAGGAATGCCTGGGAGAGCTCTTACCTACTGGCATGCAGATCTCTCATCTGGAATTCATTTATTCATGTTCACTATTGATGTTATTAAACTGCAGAGGTGGCTGGGGAAGGACATGTTCAAAAGAGACCTGGAGTTTTTGAAGAGGCTAGTCTCCACTGCCAATGTCACCTTGGGAAAAAATGTAACCAAACCAGCAGACTAGTGTTTCAGAAGAAGAAATGTCATTTTCAGGAGCACCAAGCACCACCTAAAAATCCAGTATTATCAAACAGACATGGGTCCCATCACCCTGAAAGGCAGGACACTTCTGCTTCGTGTCTGCATTAGTGTTATCAGAAATAGAAGGCATGTGTATTATACCTCAAGTCACAAAAGGCCAAATTTATCCATGGGATCAAGATGAGCTAGCAACGCCGTTTCTGGTTCTGCAGCTGGCAATGGCACATGACACCTGGCGTTACCACTGAACTCCTTAAGTGGGATGAATCCTGCGGGTCTCTGAACCTCCTGGAGGAAAGACTGCACAGAAAAATGGCATATTTGCCCAGTGGGTTTTATTCTGCATCCCATTTTGCCGCTAATTCCCTCAGAAAGCTTTCCTAGTGCAGAGGATCACCCACATCTTGTTCAATTCTTGTTTAATTACATTCAGTTACTTAAACTGCAAGAGAAAATCTGCTTTAGCTGAAGAAATCCCATAGCCTGGTGGAAAATGTAGGTCTAATTTGTATATTCCCCTTAAGCGCCGTTTTATATGTCTTGCAATGATGCATACGTAGGTATGTACAGTCATTCACCTAGCTTATCCCGAATGTGGTTCCTCCAGGGTCTGAACAGAAGAAGAGATATGCTGCCTGCCTCTTATTTTGGGGGCGTTAAGTGTAAGGTCCAGCAGGATAGCAGATGCCTCCTGGGAGCCCTGCACTGCTCTCCACCACGAGTTTCTACAGGCAGCTCCAGGGCTGACACTTAGGTTCAGCACTGCTCTAGGAAGGGACCACACATACTCAGGTTGAAGAGAAAAAAAAACGCACACGAAGATCATGGAAATCTCAGGGCAAGTAAATTACTGTTAATTGTGAGATATTTGATTGCAAGAAGCACCAGATGGCCAGCCATCTGTTTTTTATTATAAAATTAAACAAGATTAACCCAAACAGGATTTCCTCAGCATTCTTCTCTGACTGGCTCACAAATACATCTTTAACACCTATGCTACAGATACAGCACAATCAGAAGCTCTTCCTGCCTTTCCCTAATCTACTTGGGCTAAATACTCTACTGAGTAATGCCCTTGCACATAAAGATTTCCAGGGGATGTATTAATTAAGAGATGAGAGAACAGGGAAAGTTCAAACAGAAGTAAAGTAACCCCAGCAGAACACCTTCCTTTTACTCTGCTACACCACCAAACTCAGGTTTGAAGGGCACAAGCATACAGGCAGGAGAGGATATTGCCAAGGGCAATGAGTTGCCCGAGGCAACCACAGCTGGGGTACAGTCAGTGCTGTGATGGAAAGACATAGAATAGCAAAAGATGGGTAGAGTGGCAAGAGCCCCCATCCTCTGTTCATTTCCTCTAAAAGGTAGCAAGACCCTTCGACATCCCCTCATCCTCCTCCCCGGCTTGGTCCCCTCCATCACCATCTCTACGGCAGGAATGGCAAAACCTCTCTCCCTAAGACTAATTCGATCCACCCACCCTGTGAGGAACTGCGGGCCGCTCAGCACACAAACTTGTCCCACCAAAGCAAAGCGCATGACAGAGAGGTGGCAGCATCCTCATGTCAATTTAAGCAAATGGCTCAGGTGCTACATACACAGCATCATGTCTGTCATGGTTTGGGCTGGATTGGCCCCATCAGGCAGAACGACAGATGCTCTCTCTCTCCTGCTCCGCTCCCGAAGGGAGGCAGGAGAGAGAGACAAACAAGAGAGACTTAAGAGTTTAGAAGGAACTAAACTATTTCAATGAAATATTAATAATAAAATAATAAAAAGGAAATAATGAAATATATATACAAAACCATATCAAGCTCCCAGGATGACAGTCACGTCACCAGCAGGTGCTGGGGAAGTCCCAGACTGGACTCAGTGACAGACAGAAACTGGATTCTGGATCTGGATTCAGGATTGGGATTAAAGGCAGACGCAGAGACAGAGTCCTCCTCAGATGCCGGCCACTGAAGAAAGAGAGCTGACCCTTTGATCCCTCAGCTTTTACACTAAGCATGAGGCAGATGGGATGGAATACCCTGTGGGTCAGTTTTGGGTCACCTGTCCTGTCCGCTCCTCCCCAAAGGTGTGACCCCTCTACGCTTTTCCACTTCCGATCCTCCAACAGGGCAAGTAACAAAGTTGGCTGGCCTTGGTTGTTATAGCAATAAGTATAAGCAAGAGCCTCTCTGCGTACTGTTCCTTGGCATCAACTATAAACGTGGGTCTTACCACTCTGAGAGTGAACAGTTTTCTGCACAACATGTTGTTAATTTCAGCAGTTAGAAGAGGCCTAGCTAAAAAGTAAAGTTACTGAACAAAATTGGTCCTGTTTTACCTCAAACCAGGACATTCCACCCCTTAGTCCACACCATTTGCATCTTGCTCAGATCACTACTACTTTTTATCTATCAAATCTATACACACAGAGATATATATATATGGATACATGCAGGTCACTAATCTATGATTTATCTTTATACGCAAAACTTTGTTAAGTCCATTTAGTTCATGATTGCGGGATTTCATCTCAGGGCAGGAAAGATGATATGAAATTCGTTGTGGTTCTTGCCCACGGGTAGCATGTCCATCTCGAACAGTTTTGTTGGATGCCACTTGATGAAGCTAGCTCAGGTTTCATCACCACTATGTCATCCTGACAAACGCTTATTGAACACTGTTAGTATTATATAACAATTAACATCATATAGCTCAAAATTGAGTATTCTCACCAAGAGTTAAATTCCCTTGAGGTACACATTGAACTTCTCCATTCTGCAGCATCACCCATCAAGTACATCCAAGTCCTTGAGCAAAAACAGTCCCACGAATGGGTTTGCCTTTGCCTGAAGCAGGAAAAATCCAAACAGTTTTCCCTAACGAATTCCTTTCATGCACCACAGGGACTTTATCCCCTTCTACAGTATGTAGAAGGTCTGACTGAGCAGGACCAGCTTGATTGATGGATCCCCTGGTGTTAACTAACCAGGTAGCTTGCGCTAAATGCTTGTCCCAATTTTTAAAGCTTCCACCTTCTATTGCTTTCAGGGTGGTTTTTAACAGTCCATTATATCGCTCAATTTTCCCAGAAGCTGGTGAATGATAGGGGATATGATATATCCACTCAATACCATGCCCTTTAGCCCAATTACTTATTAGATCGTTTTCAAAATGAGTCCCGTGGTCTGACTCAATCCTTTCTGGAGTACCATGTCACCACAAGACTTGCTTTTCAAGGCCCAGGATGGTATTCCGGGCAGTGGCATAAGGTACGGCATAGGTTTCCAACCATCCGGTGCTTGCTTCCACCATTGAAAGCCTAGCTAAAAAGTAATGTTACTGAACAAAATTGATCCTGTTTTACCTCAAACCAGGACATTGACACTGCTCAAAAAATGTCTGTCACTACAGTGCCTCTGCAAGCTCAGGCATTTTCTTTGCCTTTCTACACAAATGCCTACAAACTTCAGGAATTTCCTCCTTGTCCCAGCATCCTCTGCCTCACCAAAACACCGCTCCTGCCTCTGTCCCAGGAAGGGCAGCATTGCAGAAGCTCAGTTTTGCTTTGTATGATTAGTGATAACAATGTCTTTTGCAGGCTTCAGCCACTCTTTGTGTCAACATATATAAATACAGAGATCAAGCCCTGCAGAAATCAGCTCAGACAAATTTTGCCTAGCAAGTCAGGCTTGCAGGACCCGCTAATCCAACAAGTTTTCAGCTCTCAGCTACCAAACCTGCTTTGGGAGTCAGCTCTCTCTCACGCTCTCCCTGGAAGCTGGGCTGCCGCCAAAAAGGCCTTTCCGAGCCCCCCCGGTTACCCTATGCACACGTACGTTAGCGCATTATCGGATCGGATCTTGCAGCTGAAGCCAGCCGACCCTCTGTCCCTCTGCAAGCTTTTCTCAGGCAGATTACGCGCGTCTTCGTTTGTCAAAGCAAATCGATTGTGAATTGAACATAAAGGGTGTTACAGGGGAGACGTCCCCTTGCATCATTCCCCAGCGTAAATCCCCAGGACACGGTGCGTCCAGAAACTATCAATAATACTCCACTCACACCGTCCTATCTTATCACATACAGGCAGACAATCTGTTGGGAAAGTTTAATTGCCCATCGGCTGACAGGCCAGGGTTCTAACTCATGTAAACATGATTATTTTTTTTGTTTACCTTTGAATATCTTCACCTTCGGGGCTACCCTGGAGAGAAAAATCCCATGGTCTTCTTTTTGGGACAGCAGCCAGCCAGCTCACTGCACCCCAGGCTGTTTGCCTCCTCATCGCTGCTACCGGAGGCTGGGAAACACGATGTGCAATTCCAGCTTGCACCCATTTGCAGGGTGACACGGCTCCTTGAGTGATGCATCCCACCGCCACTGCCCCTTTGGCATTTTCTCTGAATGCAAAAGGAGAAAAGTACAGCTGGGTTTTGCCTGGCTATTCACCCGCAATCCAGAGGCAAGCTTACTGCTGGGCAAGCTCATGGTTCGCATCTGGACTCAGCTCTGGTCAAATAATGGCCTGGAAATACAGTCTGACTCCCACCCCATTCATCTCTGACCTTGCATTTGACTGATTCATGGTCATTTTGCATGCAAAGACATACATGTGCTGCAGGATCACTGCGGTTTGGGGTGGAGTCCCTAATAAACAAGTTTGACTCTCCCTCTACAACACCAATGAAAATGAACCCAAAAGGCAGATGTTGATCTTCCCACCTGCAAACGCTGGATGGCCTGGCTCAGCAGCCATTAGCAAAGGGGGCACAGACAGAGGAACCATCCTCTCCTTCCCAAACTGCAAGTCCCAGGCTGGAGGTGGCCCAGCAGTCCAAGCTGCCCATCATCTACTACATTTGGATGCTCCTTCCCCAACAGCAGTTCTTCACTGCTGCTGCTCCTTGCCAGAAATACAGGCTGACTCCCAGACTGCTGCAGGTCCTACTGCCTGAATGAAGCCAACTCTGTCCTTCTAGTGGGCAACCTTGCATCCCTGGTCTCTTTAGGATGATGGACTGCCCCAGGCACACCGCAGTGTCATTAGCTCATCCAGATTTTTATGTGTCCTGGAAAACATATAACTTCTTCCATTTTGTGATACGGTTTGTCTTAAAAAAAAACAAAAAAAACAAAAAAAAACCAAAAAACCAGTCTCAAACATGATAAAAGAATGAACTGCAAACTGATCATGTTTCCAGCCAGTTCACTGCTTCTTTTCATCCTACTGGAAGCCACCAAATGGAGATCAAGTTCCACTCAATGACAGGCCATCCATCTCTTTCAGGCCAAAGCCCTCGGGCTTGCACATACACAAACAAGGACAGTTCTGCCCTGTATTCCTGGGTGCAGAGGAAGATATTGGTAAGATAAAACATGGTTCATGTATAGGCATATTCAGGGAATTAACTGAAAAGCTCTAATACGTCTTCTCTCCTTTTCCCCTTGCCTGTTCCACAAGAGAGCCAGGCTTCCCTTAACGTGGACCAAATTATTTGGTTTTCCACAGTCTTATTCTCAGAAGGAACTGTTTCACTCTGAGCTGGTATTTCTCCAGAAGAACTTGGTCCAAGGCAGACACCTCAGGTGGAAAACTCCAGTCTCAACAGGCAAAGTCTGACAAAGGTATAAGCAACTGAGAAGAGCACCCTATCATAAAACAGAGCAAGGAATTACTATATAAGCAGTGATATACTACATACTTACAAAGCATAGCTTAAAAAGCCAGCTTTTACATGAAGGGAACAGATGCTCTGAGAAAAGCCCTGTGCAAAATGTTTCTTTTGCCAAAAGTGTAAAAGGAAACCCACTGTAGCTGAAGAATCAGCTTCTAAAGGCAATCCCTAGTAAATGAGGTATAAAACTGAATTCAGAGCATCTCCACTACTTTCTTGTCTTTCCAGCAGAGCATCCGCTGGGCCTGGCTTTCACTGACAATCATTCCACCACAGCCAGCTGGGGAGATGCCCCAGGAGGTGGAAGCACACAAAAAATAAAAAAATAAAAGCAATTAAAAAAAAAAAATTACAAGCTTTTTAAACATGATTTATCCATGCTGGGTACTTCTCTATCTAACCAGATGCTTCCAAATATCTGGCACTGGAGAAAACCCTATAATTTTACCCCATGATATATTACTAACTCATATTAGACTTGCACAGAAACAACTGGCTGCTGTCACAGCCGGGGAATAGAGGGAAAAAATAAGTGGATTACACTATAAAACAAAAGAGATTTCAAATAGATATGGTATTATCTTGGAGGAGTTTCATAAAAAGCAAGTTCAGTCTGTCAAACATGGATTGGAAGGAGGATGCGTGCAACCCTGGCTCTCATGAGCTGCCTGGGGAGTGCGCTTCCAGGGATGCTTTCTACCAAGAGAAGAGACGAGACCTTACATCTCACCTCAAGCAGGGATCATCTACCACGGGGCTTTCAGACAGAGGCGCATAAGAATTTGACTCTACCAGATCACAAGCTGTTGCCAATAACAGGCATATAACTGCTGCAACATCTCACAGTGTTTGATAGCACGGGGACCACAGTGCATGTCTTTTATCAGCTGGCTATACATGAGGCACAGATACCATTGGAAAAAAACAGCGCTGATACAACTGGGGAAAAACAGATATGCTTTTAGTCTGAAGAATGCCTTGTCTGTTTTTTCCCAAATCTATCGACTAATCTAACAAGAGGTATTACTTCCTACAAAGCTTGGCTCGGTTGTGGGAGCGCTGCAGGCAGCAAGACCATCAGTGCATAGGGGAGGGAGCTGGCTTGAAACACACGTCACCCTTGTTCCCGCAGCGGTATGGCTACAAAACGGCTTTTATAAAGCATCATCACTTGTGCATATTTGTGAAGGGGCCCAGAGAAATGACCCTCAATAGGAAGGGACCTGCAAGGGTAAGGGAAAAAATGAGCGGAGAACTTGGTGGTCACTACCAGCCCTGCTGTTAGGATTTCAGGTGACAGCTTGTGCAGAGCTGCGCCTGCAGCACCAGAGATAGGACAAGGTCCTGCTCCCGGCTGCAAGGCAGAGATAAGGCCCCTGGGACCAATGGAAAAGCAGGGTGTGAATCAGCCCCAGGTTTGCAGGAGGAGGTGAAGAGGACCACACAAGGCAGAGGAAGAGTACAGTCAAGCCAATCCAGCAGAACACCTTGGACAAGTTTTATCTATTGTGCTGAATGCAGTGTTGGTTTTCAAGCATATGCTGCTACTACAGAATGGTCCAAATCCCTACCACTTCAACATGGGCTCCCTGGCTCTCCCAAATCCACGCTTTCATCTTCACCCCCTGCAAATGAACAACAGCAATGAAACAGAGAGACAAAAAAACTCGAACAACACCTCAGCTGACTCAAAATCAGAACTGAACGTGTTTCTGGTTAAGTTAAGATGGCAGCTTAACTTACATCATATGCAAAGAGCAAAAACATTCCTCACCTGTAAGCCACAAGTCCTGGAAACAGTCAGCAGCTTTGCTATTTCCCCATCAGTCGTCTCCAGCCTTCTTCTTCTACACGGCACAGGATGATAGGAACCTCAGAGAGCCTTGGTTTTGAACCTGTCTCCCTTGCTGTCTTCCTAAACTTCCACAAACTTCAGCTGGCAATGGAAGGGGGAAAGGTGTTGTAACTGGCTAACAACGACTCCCTGCAGGACGGTACTATTCGTGTAACACAAATCTGATGACTTTGCAGTTCATTGAAAGTTCTCGTTTCCAACACCATGCAAGTTGAAACAGTTTTAGCTCCTAAGCGGTGTGGACATAATCCAATGCCTCGTAAGGTGGAGGTGGTTGGTCACTCACTCGAGGAAAGGAGAAAGGATTTGTGAGAGCCCAGGCAGGATTTCTGGTGCTGTATGTTGCCATGTTCTCCACTCCCAGGGCTAGCTCAGTATTAGTATAAATATATAGTATAGTGTACATAGTACAAATAGTATAGAGAAGCCAATTTCATTAAGTGCTAGCAGCCTGTTTTATTGATGACCTCACAATTTTTATTAACAATTTCTGCTGCCCTAGTACATCAGACTGAGATCTTATTATGCCAACCACACAACAAGCCTCAAGAGAGCTCACTGTACCTTTGCCTCATGTCCCAACTTTCTGAACAGCTGAAGATTACAAGAGGTCACAGGGAACCCCTTGAAGGCCCCAGAGAACCCCTTGAAGGCCCCAGGGTCTGATCTTACATGTCAGGATTAGTTGAGCAGACACCAGCTCCCATTTGTCAATGACATCCCATTAGCTTCAGCTAGGCCAAGACTTCTTGCCCTGGGTATCAGCCATGAGCACAGGAGCACCACGTGTAGCTCAGGAGTGGGCATCCCTTGATGGAGGCGATGAGCCACTGATGTACGGGATGTCCCATTATTCACGGGAGCCATCTCTGCGTTGGAATAACGCTCAACACATGGAAGCGGATCAGAAAATGCATGGCCAAAGAGAAGGACCCTTCAAGCCAGGGCTGATTTCCAGCCAATGCTAAATCATCACCAAAACTTGACTCATAAGCCCAAGCATTTGTTTCCTTTTATATTCCGTGTAACAGTTATTCATCTTTGGGGCTATACCAACTCCAAAGGCATCTTTGCCTGTGTAGACTTTCCTCACATGCAACACAAATCGCTGAAATGGGAAACAGCCTCCCTTACCCCCAAACACCTCCCAGGTCCAACACACACTGCAGGCAACAAGTTGCTGGTCTCATAGAGCAAAAGGGAATCAAGAAGCCTCATACAAAGGCCAAGAGGTGTCTGGGACTTTCTCACTGACATAAGATAAAAGAGGTTGCCATCAAGAACAACAGCAAATTGTGGGGAAAAGGCTATGGGTACAGAAGCACTTACCCACCCAGGCAAGTAAATCCCATTTACTTCCACCAAACTACCTAGACCAGACTTTCCAGCCACATAAAGGAGTATAACCCACTGATGCTGATGGACACTGGCAATTTATACCTGGAGATGCTCTTAATCCTTACACAAACAGTACCCGGGGTTGAATCCAATTTGAAGAATGGGGTTTTGGCTTTACAAGAGCAAATCTACCCAAGTAAAGCATGAGACTTCTGCAAGCCTACAGTTTCAGAGGAGTCATGGAGCTGAACCTGTCTCAGGGTCTGGTTTTTGTTCTTTATTAATCATTTTCATGGGCCTTTGCACTTTTGGATTCCAGCCTGACTGGAAGCAGCAAACGCTGGAAACCTCGCAAAGCTTTCCAAGTGTGAACCCCCCCCACCCTGGAGAAGGTTTAATGCACTTCAGGTTTGCATCCAGACTTTCAGGGGCTGTGCCAAGCAGTCACCCCTCTCAGATGCTCAGGATGTTCACCTGTCGGAGAGTTTCCAACCTGAAATACAGGCTTTCATCCTGAAACATCTTTTGTAGAAGGAGGACCAAGAGATCACTGGGTGCAAAAGAGTGATGGGGCTGACAGGTAGAGCCGAGATGGTGCCCAGAGAACAGCTTGTGATAGCAAACCATCAGGGCTGCTGATGCTTTTCTCATTAAACACCCGCTTTTCATCCTTTCCCAGGGATCTCCTAGGCTCCATCATCCTCATCCCATAATTAGACTGAACAAACAATGTTTGGCGTTCGCCTCCTCACAACTCTCAGGCGAAGTTTAGAAAGCCTCAAGTAATGCCAAAACCAAACGTGGCCGAAACTTCCAGAGGAAAGCTGCCTCTCAGCCAAGAGAGTTGGAGCGTGCACAGGGAAGAGCCTCCTTCTTTCTCTCTTTGCTATTTTATTCTCCAGACTTACAATGAGGGCTATTCTGTCTTGGAAGGAGGAATCCAAAACACTCCAGCTTTTTATTGATTCATTGCAAAGGGAAGGTATAGATTCTCCTCCGCCAGCCAGCTTCCCATTAAAGCAGCTGCCTCGGGCCCATGATGAACCGGTCGAGCTGAACCAAGAGGAAGTAGCGGCCGATGGCTCTCGGGAGCTTGCAGAATCAGTGTTTCCAACTGACTGCCTCCCTTGCTCCTTCGAACCCCTCAACCAAAAACACCGCATTCACCAGGCCAGATGGGACGGGAAATGAGAAGAAATACTTTCTCTCCATCACCACTCTTCTTTATAAAACTGCCACCCCCGCCTCCCACCAAAGCAACAGGGCAACCTTGAAATTCAAGCCAGCCATTGGAACAAGTTGGCTGGGTTAGAGACAAGAGCTCTGGACCATGTCTTCAAGGGCTCAGCATTCTCTGCACAGCACAGGATTCCCGTACCTTTCATCCTGCATTGATTTTAGAGTGAGGCCATGTGGAAAAAGAGAGCCAGGAGGGAGCATGGCCATGCCACAGAGGGCTCACAGGCTGCTTCATTAAGTCATGTCCTGCGTTCAGGTGGTGTGGTCTCAGGCATTTTACGAGGCCTTCATGAAAAGAGGCAAAAATTATTAAGATGCCCTCCAGAGGAGGTTCTTATGGCTGTCATGGATAATCCTGAGCTGAGCAAATCCACTTTGCCCCAGTCATTACCCAGGACAGCGAGAGGTAGTGAGGATGCAATGGGGTGCCTGGAGGAAGGGAGATGCCAGCTCGCTGGTTGGGAGACCAGAAATCTGAATTTTCTTCCCTCTCACACCTTCTGCTCTATGGAAACAGCATCCCACAGACCTAAAACGAAGCAGCCTGCAGCAGAGCCTGTTTGGGGACCATCCAGGTGATGCCTTAGTCCCAGTCTGGGACTCCCCGCCAACCTGCACACTGGCAAGTGCTGGGCCCAGTGGGACTCCCCCATCTCGAAGCCCACCTTACTCATCTTCAACAGGGTTGGGACATGAGCTCTGTGGGTCAGACACTGCCTCCGGCTGCATTTGCACAGCCCAGCTTGATGGGTTCACTCTCTTGGGACTCCCGCAACGCCAGTCCTAAATAATGAAGATATTCAAGTGTTGTGTGCTCACTGGACTAAGACCCACGGTGTCACCCCAATTGATATGGAGCCGATGGGAACAGATCCTGGCAAGCTGGTGGTGATAGGAGCTGTAACTCTGAGATGCAGATAGACCCACCCGGATGCACGATGACTGTGACTTTGCCTTATTGTGCATCCCGATTCCCTGCTGCAGGAGACATAAATGTGCCTGTAGGTGGCCCAGAAACACTGACTTATTAAAAGAAAAAAAGAAGGGGGTGGGGGGTGGGGGTGGGAGGGGAATGAATGCAGCGTCTGTCACCCTTTTGCAGAATTGTTATTTTTTTGTGTGTAGTTTGGTGCTTGTTTTCCAAAGATTTACATTTTTGTATGTGTGTCATTCGCTTTTCATGCATTTTGAGACCTTGGAGCTTAGAAATTCAAAACACTTGTCAGTCACATCAATCCTTCTGGACAAAACAGAGCTGCCACTTGGATGGGTAAAAAAAAAACAACCAACAAACAAAACACACTTTTCTATCAAGCTGTGACTCGATCACCCTACTCAATGCAAGCAAGACAATGTTTAGAGAAAGCAAAAAGAAAGATCTGAGTTTTCATACTCGTTGGTGGAACTAAATTGATTAAGGTCATTTCCTAGGTAGGTTTGAAATCTTCTGCAACAATTTTTTGAAAAGAAAAAGAAAAGTGCCCCCCAAAAAAGGGAAAAGTCACCACTGCAAAAACATTAAATCTGCTTGGGTAACTCAGAATATATGTTGGCAAGGCAACATATCTCAGCTTGAACAGTAAACCTGCTATGTCAGAGGCTGTGCAACATATGAAAGAGACTTGGGTTTCAATATATCATGCTGAATTTACTTCTTTTCAGCCTTTCACGGCAAAGTATTTGATGTCTATCCTTTCCCTGTTGCAATTGATAGGGTGACTTTACTTGAAAGTTTCCTGACCTTTGCTGTTGTCGGTATTGTTCTGTTAAAATGCAATTTAACTCTTTTTCTTTAGTCTGGGAATAACACTGTACACACAGAAAACATGATAGGGGTTTGATTTTTCTCTCCGCCCCTAACCTAGAGGCGAGAGGTAAAAACATCCATCATTAGAGTTGGCTTAAAAGCAGACAATGTCAAGAAGTGTACGACATACAGCGCCCCAGACCCTCTGCTGAAGTGGACCTATGGAGTTGAACTGATTTCATACTTCACATTGGCGCTAAGCCCACTGGCATCTGCAGAGGGTCCGGTTGGTTTCCCAGCACTTTCTTGTAAAGATATATACCTTCTTGGTAAGGTAAATAACCAGAAAGGCCTTATTCTGATGCTCTTACTCTAGTGTTGAAGAGCATCCTACTCCAGTGCCATGGTACGGCTGCTTTCTGAGCAAGCTGTAAGAGGAAGAGCATCAAAACATGCCTTCAGTGAGCTGTTCCTCTATTATGATGCTGTGAGGACAGAAGTACTTGTGGGGTAAACCCCAGAGCAGAACAACTTCTGCCAGGCTCCTGCTCTTGCATGGAAAGAGCACAGCTCACTGTGGGATCCCTCTGGAAGAGGCTAGTTCATCCCTAGTTTACCCTGACATACCTGTTTCTTTCCTTTTTTCCTTGCCATGGGTAGAAACTGCTTGTGGTCATATTTTCTATTTTAGCACCAGCTTTACATCTTCGTAAAAGATATGAAAAGGCCCTGGGAGGCAACCTTAGGACTTACAACCCAGGCTTTGAGGCAGGGATTGAACCTGAAATATTTCAGCCATAGGACTGAGTGGTCTCCCTGGATGGGATGCTGGTATCTCTTTGGTAATTTCCAGGATACAGACCTTTAGCTAAGGCCTTGTGCTTATTCCACATAATTCCAGAAAACTAAGTAGATCAAAGCCTATGAGAAGACAGTGAACTATTTTCAACCAGCAACTACCAGAATGGAAGGAGACTGATTTTTCTTGTGACAGTGGGTGTTAGAAGAGTTACCCACATGCTTTAGGGTTACAGCTGGATTATCTATCACAGGATCTTTGTGAGCCTGGTTTGAATCATATTATAACCCTGTAATGCAAGTACTTTTGCAAAAGCAAACTCACGTTATTATCTGTTGTGTTGCTATTATTATGTCTTTGCATTATGGCTGTACAGGGGTATTACATTGCATTAGTAATGCAGATCCACACATCTGCACTCACACCCATACATTTGCACAGGATTATGGCTAAAATTCCTCATCCTACTTATAAAAAACCCTATAAATCCTGGATAGCTCTCTTTAAATCAGCAGCATTATCCTACTGTAAATCTGGGGTGCAAATCAGAGCAGACTCTGGCTCAGATGCTCTTCAGCCACATACTGTAATGAAGCAGGGAGGCTAAAAGCAAACCCTGGGCTCCATACGCGTGAGTTCCCCCCAAAACCCATCCCCATTGCATCATGCCCTGCTCAGCCCCACAACCCATCACAGGGGCTGAGTCCAACTTCTCAAAGTACCAGCCCAACTCTTCCCATCGAGAAGCTCTCTGAAACAGATTAAGAGCTGGCTTTGTCAGTGCTGCCGCTGCCACGTGCTTAAATATTGCTCACAGCTGAGTTATTTCTTGCTTCTTAGGAAGTTTAAATGGCTTTTATGCTCAGTGCACTCATGAAAGGCTCATATCTAAAGTCAGCAGCATTGAAACGATGAATTAGCCAAAGGAGAAACAGGCCAGTTAGGCATTTCTTACAATGCATTATCTAGATGGTTGCCAGAGGAGCTGATTTAAAGTCACTGTGCTACACCTGAATGTCATTTATGGTTCATAAAAGGAAATCTGTGTTTAAGTAACAATAAAGCAGGACTGCACTTTCTATATTAAAAAAAAAAAAAAAAACCACAAAAAAAAAAACCCAAACCCAAACAAACTCTTTCTCAGGGAGCAGATGTATTTTTATTTGCTCGGTGCCTGCCTCCGAGGCACGTGGAGTCTGACAGTGCTGGGATGCTTTCAGCCATAAAGCCCAAGGGTTAAGCAGGAGGACTTGCTCCAACACGGACTATGTTCAATTTTTACTCATTTTTCCACTGAGGCCTTTATGTAGTGAACTTGACCTCCTTGCAAAGGGAGGACCCAAGCATCCATGTACACTTGTAGCTGTCAGAAGAATAAAGGAGATCCCTGGACACAGGCAGCCAGCCCACCAGTCCTGCCCCAAAGCCACAGCCCTGCAGCGGGAAGAAGCAGGAATGCTTCATAACACCCCCCAGCTCCAGGGTTGGGACATCTGGCCAAACAAGGTGACAGCAGCTACCACATAAATCACTGTAAGTCACAGTCACATCTACCTCAGGATGTGTATTTTCACCCACCTGTTATCCGTTAATGAATTCCCTCGTATCAGATTCCAAGGGGTCCAAACTCACTTTTTTGGTCTCAGTGCAAATACTAGCTGGGGTACTGTGTCACACACAGCCATGACAAAAGGCTCCTAGAACATACACATATGTTTTTTCCTATTATACCTCTGCCAAAGTTTGATTTTTGAGAATTTTCTACATGAAAATAAGTCCTAATGAGAAATATATGATGACAGACAAACTCTGTCCTTCTGTCCCTTTGCACTGCTCTGCCCTCCACCAATTTCCCATCATCTGCCCACTACCACCCTTCTCCCAGAGTCACAGCCACCTTGGGGCTGCCCACCTCCACACAAGTAGTGCTGATCCCCAGAGAGGACCTCATACACCCTTCCCAAGCCCCAGTAGTGCCGGAGAGGGGGGAATGCTGCCTCCCAGCTCCACCTGTTCCTTTCAGGGGCCAAGGAGACAAGGTGGGTGCTCAGCCCCAGGTATTCCCACCCAAGGAGCTGGAAAGGACCTTCGCATGCGATGCTACAGCTGTTCACAGTGAGGGGCGCAGTCACACCCTTTACCTCCTCTCTCAGCCTGATCCTGCTTTTGGAAAAGGCATTGTCCCATCACAATTCACCTCCCCGAGGAGGAGGCCTGAAGACTTTATCAGTCCACTCTACACAGCAGGTCTGCAGGACTTCCCCAACACTTGGCACCACCCAGGGTATCTCCAGGGGTGACGCTGCACTGCAAATACCAAGCTGCAGAAAGAGACAAAAAAAAAATTTGTGAGCTTCTGCCAATTCAAACCTTCAAACCAGCTACAGCATTGCAGGAAAACATCACACTGCCTGAGACAGAACCTGAACTGAAAGAGTTATGCTGCTATAAACTGAGAAATACCCTGCAGGCACACAGGAGCGGGACGCCAGAGCACTGTACCTTTGGTGAGGACATGCAGCTGCACATCTGGATGCCAGGGCATGAGAATCAATGCCCAGCTAAATCAGGAACATTCATTTCTCCGTATTGATACACCACCTCCAATTTCAACTATCAGCATGAGGGAGCACTTTCCTTGCAGTTCAGCAGTAGCTTAAGAAAGGCTTATGGGAATCTCAAAATACCCATCTCTGATAGGAAGTGTCTGCACAAAAGGCTATACTTGTGTAGTGATGTTGTGACGGTTATGGTGGCAGCCCTTCTCCGCAACCAGCTCCTCCACTTGGGGATGGACCAGGGCTTCTTAAGAAACACCATGGTACAAGGAGGAGATGGTAGACCTCGCAGCACTGGCAAACATCTATTTTTATAGGTTCATCATTGATAAGTCAGTGATGTAACATGTAGAAAGAAACAAAATACAGTCATTACAAAATTGTTAGGCTGTTGGGATCTCGGAGGGATGAGGGCATGCTTTGATTTAATAGGAATTTGAGTGTAGCCTTCAAAGCAAAGCAGTTAGCACTGTACCAGAGTCACAAAACACAAAACGGCAACAGCAAGTGAGCAATGGTTGTGAGACATCATTAATTTAACATTAGTTACTTTGTCCTGAGACAAAGATGACCACGATTCAAGTGCTTCACTGGCGTAAAGAACATATACTTCACACGTCCTGCAGCGACTGAATTTTGCCCCACACTTTGGCAAGGCGGCATTGCAAATTCAACACAAGCCATTACAAAGAGAAGAACAGATATAAAGGGATTTAATGCTGTCAGGACTGCTAACCCCCAAATTCCATTGCAAGCAAAAATGACAGAGGACTGAACCTGGATTAGTTCTAATATCCACCCCACCTGTGTACTTCCATATTTTTCTTCCACATGTTTATTCCTAAGCTAGACACAGCCTTTCATCACTCCCAACAGTTTTCACCTTATAAATCCATCAGCTTTACCTTCCTCAACAGCACAGCCTTCTGCAGAACCATTCCTCCCACCCCTTCCCCTCTCACCACACATTGGTGCTGTCTGACATTCCTCCATTCAATGGTTTCTGCCAATCATCAACAAACATCAGGAAAATACAGACTGACCTGTTTGCTCCTGCACTAAACAAAGGAGAGAAGGTGGCTTTGGGATTTCTTCTTTTTGGCTATCTTTTTTTTTTCCTGAGGAGGATGGTGGCAAGTCAAACTACTGGTAGGCATAGATTTTATTTTTTTTCCCAGATCTTTATTTTACAAAAATAACTTACAAATAGAGATAACTCTCAGAAGTAAGATCATTCATTCTGTGCATAAGGATACAGCTTTGTGAAGTATGGGCGTAGGAGTCAACAACTCTTACAATAATGTTAATTTTAACATGATGGTAACTATATTACAGTACATACATTTCATGCTCCAGACATGTGGGTATGACCACCACACATAAAGCTACGGTCGATAAAGTGTGCCAGACAGGGAGGATGCATCTAAGATAATTTTCATTCTGCTATTTATCGTCATCCTCTTACCTACGATACTTTAAGCCAAATGGCAATCTAACACTCAGAATACAGCACTCTGGATACACTCATCAGCAATATACTTCAAATACACGATAAAAATATATTTAACTTTAAAATATAATTGTATAAGGTACACCAAGAGCCAGAAAATAAAGTCTCGAGCTTTTAAATACAACACACTATATATATAACATGTAAAAGGAGACAAGAGGGAATCTACATGTGGAAGAAAAAGCTTATCCTGGAAATGCACGTTATCTATGGTACACAATGGCTTTGTCTGCTAGAAAGTCACTTCCATTTGCATAGCATTGTCAGGAAGTCCAGACTGGGCTAGAAGGAGATCAAACAAAACACATCAACAAAAGGCTTAATTTTGGTACCACTTCCATTTTGCACCTGATTCTACTCTTAAATTACAGTTTGCTATTTCTTTTTTGTAGGCTTGAAATCATGCCCCGTTCATAAGAAGTACAGGGAAAGCTGGGGGGGGGAGGGGGGGGGG